>JAUZNC010044101.1:36183-57010 GCA_034780395.1 Vannuccia rotundouncinata | reverse complement strand
TTTCATTTATTTACAATAACAGAAAAATATGCAACAAAGTGTCTCATGAATATTTACACTGTTGTTTATCATCATTAGCTACTTTTAATCATGTTTATGCATTTTATGAAAATAATTCCCTTCTGCATCAATACACCTTTGTTATCTTTCAGATAGCATAAGAATTCCATGCAAAAGAAATCTGCTTTCGATCTAGTGGTGTGTGTAATGCTATGTCAACTTCTTCCACTCCATTATAGGTGGCTCCACTTAGACCAGCTTTCATTGAGCTGAATAGGTAATAATCTGCCAGAATAGCTCTCTTATGGTGATTAAACAAACACCTATGACAACTCAAAAACATATGGTCACAATATTCTGGGATGTTAAAGATATACTTTTAATTAAAAATTTGCCAAAGAACACAACAATTACTGCCTACCTATATTGATATTTACTTGAAGAGTTGAAAGGTGCTTTAATGCAAAAATGCTGCTGAATTAAGGATTTCAAAACTTTTATTTTCTTCATGATAATGCATGCCCACATACTATACAACTGACTCAACAAAAGCTATCTGATTTAGTCTTTTCTGTTGTTCATCACCCTCCATACTCACCAACCTGGCCCCATCAGATTATTCAGCTCAATGAAAGCTTGTCTAAGTTGAGCCACCTACAATAAAGTGGAAGAAGTTGACACAGCATTACACCACTGGTTCAAAAGCAAAGAAGCAGAATTCTTTTGCAATGGAATTCATATGTTACCTGAAAGATGGCAAAAGTGTATTGATACTGGAGAGAATTATTTTCATAAAATGCATGAACATGATTAAAAGTAGGTTAATGTTGATTAATAATGGTTTACATATTCATGAGACACTGTTGCATATTCTGTTCATATTCTTCTGTTATTGTAATTAAATGAGACACAATTATTCTCTGTGTTTATCCAAAAAATGCAGAAACTTATGCATGCAGCCTATATAAACAGCATTTGGGTGGCATGAGTAACCCCCCAATATAAAAATGGTGGTGCCAACCATGTAATATGTAATAGTTCTTCATTTTAATGTCCAACACATTCTGAGTTTTATTCATTAAGTGCACCTTGTACAATCAGTATCTTTCAAAATTATACTTTTACAAGCAATAAAATGTAATGATTATATCAATAAATACATCAATATTCATACCCTTAAATATTGAAAGTATTGTTCATTATTATCTCAGGGTAACAGTGATACTTAGGATAAAAAATGAGACTCTTTTAAATAACTTAGATATCTTAAGGATAATCTATTAGAACCTTATTGATTTCTAACTTTACAAATTCAAGTTAATTATTAAAGGGTTTATTCACAAATACATATGCAGTAATTGATATAGAACCATGAAATTACACTCTAATTAAAGTATAGATTATATAATGTATGTCTAGAACAAAACATATGCATTTTACACATTGAGTTATATGTAAAATAATCCCCTATATTTTTCAGCAAACCATAAGCATAATGCATTTATATTCTATATCATTTTAATAATTAGCTTTTAAATTTGATGGTTGTCACTATAGTTTTAGATATTCAACAATATTATCTAATTTTGATATATCAAGAAGGATTTTGAAACAATTATAACTATTACTAATTTTAATTCATTTAAAATGATTGTCAAATAATTTAAGGCAAAAAAATAATGTTATTAGAAAACCATCACATTTTTTCAAAAATAAATGTCTTTTTTTCATTATTCATTAATCAAAAAATTTTATTATTTTTTATTTTAAATGTATAAATTACTTGTATAAATGCAGTGATTATAATAAAAAAAAATTTTTTTTAACATTCAAAAAAAAACATTTATTACTGAAATCAAATATTATATAGTACAACTTAATAACAATTGCATAAATATTGCATAAATAGATAAATCACTATGTTTACACTCTAGTTTGGATTAATGGTTCTTATTTATGTTATTAATATGTATTTATTTCATAATTGAATATAAATTATAATTTAGTTTTTTTCTATTATATGTTTTAAATCAAAAATATATTTTATTACTTTATATATTAGTGCATTTTAATATCTGGCAGTTTTCTAGAGATTTCTAATAGTTATTTTCAAACAATGTACAAAATGATATTTTATTCGGGTTCATTTCAAACTAATAGTAGTTTGTGGTGATTATATTATAAATAATATAAGCTAAGTAAAATATTGCTTCAACATTACACAGTAATTGTACTATAAGAATACAAAAATGAGTCTTTTTAATTACATGTAATATGGTAATCCCCTTGTTTATTTTTTAAGAATTATAATCAGAGAAATAGCCAGGCATAACACAGATGCATGTACATGCAATAAATTCTGAAAAGTCTGCTTTAATTTTTGAACATACACTAGAATTAAATGAATATTTTCTATAGTTATACATAGAATAACACAGTTATATTCTTACTATATATTCAACTTAACAACATTGTTTTTGTGTATGTAGCATATTTTTAGAAAAATAAGTTATATATATATATGGGTAATTTAGTCTTGGGTAGGTGCATATTCTCTCAGTGGAATATTTCAATATTTTGTTTATTGTTGAGTTATAACAAAATGTCAAACCATCATATTCAGCATTTATATTGTGTCTCATAACTTTTTTTTATCTTCCATGACGCTCATCCCTCTAGAGTAGAGTATTGTCGAGCCCTTTTTTTCCTTTTTTCTCAAACAAACAAACCCTTTTGGGTTGCTAAGCTTTCGACTGGCACAGCTGCCAGCCAGGGACAAGGTAATTAATTCGGTCCAAGCTAGGGCTCCAACCAGCTACCTTCTGATTGGTAGTCAGACACACTACCATCTGGGCCATCCCACCCCCTTTAAACTTCATATGCCAAAATTTTAAAAATATTTAATATAATAGTTTTCATTTCAGACATAGATATAATATGTATATTAATAAGTATAATCATTATTATAGTGTTATTAGTCAAGGCTATTTATAGAATTTAAATAGCTATAGAGTTCCAGAGCTATGTATGTTTATTTAAGTTTAAATTATTTTATCAATATTGTCTTCAACAATAATAAAGAGTGTAATATTTACCTACTACACTGTTTATTTAATACAAAAGGTTATTTCCTGTTATTTCCATACAAGTGAATCATCATCACTTACTCCAGAAATTCAGTAACTGTATGAAGTTCCACAGTTCAGACAGAATAACCCAGATGCAAAAATCACTGACTGATCAACTCTAAACAGCAATAACCAACACAAGTATTACAGATAATCAATAGCATTGGTTTACAATACTATCCCAACATTATGTCTGCCTTCAAATGCTTCACAATCTTGCAAGTTTCTGCCTCTACAGTGGAACATTCCTTCAGCACTATGAGAAGATTGAAAACATATCTTTGGGAATAAAATGTCAACAGAACAAATGTCTGACCTAACCTTTGTGTGTGTGTATCAAGATGAACATTTAGACTATAATTCTTGTCTTTAAAAATTTGCTTCTGGTGGATCATGATGCATTTCATTGGCCTTTGACGAATAATATGGCTTGTAAGTTGTGAATGAAAACTTTGAAATATTTTAAAAGCTTGTTTTTTGAAAAATCAAAATCTGGCAAACATTTATGTTTTTTTCTGATAAATTGAGTGCACCTTTTGAGATATGGTGTGTACACTAATAAAAAGCTCCTGCCATGAATATCCCCAGTCTGATTTACAGGATAAAAAACAAGATATTTAAAAAGTTTTATTATGCATGCAAATGTCATTTAAAAAAACTTCAGACTTGACATGAATAAGCATGAGTAGAACTTTTCAAAATATGTGTTCCATGTTCATTAACTTTTTCACTTCATATTTTTGTGATTTACAAAAAAGTTTGAATGGATTTGGGAAATTTCTATCTACTATTTTATTTATAATTAAGAATCTGGAACAATTTAAACTATTTTAAATTATCAAAAATCATTCTCAAACAATATTAATATTTGTAAGGTATTGAGATTCTTGAACAATAAAGTTTATGTTATTTGTGAGTAAACAATATATTAATCAATGAACAATAAGAATAATATGCACAATTAATTAAAAATCATTTAATTTTTATATGTTAACTATCAACTATAGTGCATTAATAATAATTATATACTAATGTTGGACATATTGCATATATACTCTATTACATATAGAGTATATTATATATGTTTTTATAATTTATCTAGAAACTGCATTTTATACATTTTCATTAACAATATAAATTATTTTCTTAATTGTTATAAGGGGTTAAAATAGTTATTTCCTTAATTTAAATACATAGTTGAAATTATTTAACTCTAAAAATTAGCAAATAAACATAGCAAGGCTTCAGTAGTCGCATTTATTATAGAATGACACTCCCATGTAATGCTGTCAATCCTAAATATAAAATGTGGACTGACAATGAAACCACAATGGTGTCAGTACATTACAAATAAGGACCATTATTTGACTAGGTGATTCAAACACAATAATGCCATTTACTATCCTGTCAGCTATATTCAATCATCCTATCTATTTTACATTATTATTTCTAAAATAATCTAATAAAAATATTATATTTAATTACAGTGGCCTATCACAAATATTTTTTACAGAATATTTGTTTATCTGACTCCTAATAAATAAAATATATTTTCAATTGAATAGCCTCTCTGAATTATTCATCAGACAAATATCCTGATATATAAGACTAATTTTCATTGCCATTTTTTCAAAATATATTTATAACTTTTTATTAAAAATTACAAAATCATCAATTGAATTTACCTTTTACCATTACTGAGTAGTAAAATTAATAAGCTTATTATTAAAATATTCACATTATTTTTATGTAATTTGTCAATATTATGTAATTTCAAATAATATGTCTAATATAATATAGTACTTAATTCATTGGGACCTTATTTATTTAGAATGATATTCGGTTCAGTTTTCAATTTACAACTTTATTAATCATTACTATATTTAACATAGTTACATACTAGAGCAGCAGTTAGTGTTACAGTTAGTAAGATATTCAACAATTCTTTTTAAAAATTCATAATATATTTATAAATAGGGAATATAGTTATCTTAATCAATATTTATTGTTCATGTTTAGAATGCAATCAAAGTCTTCAGTTAATGCTGTTCCTCCCCTGGGGTCGTCCAGGCCCGAAGCTTCTGGAAGTGGAGAATCAGATAAAGCATATTTAGGTAAGGATGAATATGTTCTTCGTTTTATAAGTTAATTTATTATAATTTATTTATAACTATTTTAATTATTTTTATGATACAACACAATAATGGATCCATCTTGAACATATCCATGTATTTAAATGCAACCAGATTTTCTTATTAGAATATTTATCACATTATTAAACAATTGTGAGAAATTTACATAACTTTACATACATGTCTAATATTATAATTTTCTTACTCATTTGTCATAATTCTATCTTGGTTGAAAATTTCAAGGAATAAACCAATATTTATGTTTTCAACAATTTATCAGATAAAAATGGTGTACCAGATCTTATGAGGACCTTACTGGGAAAAATGGTGGAACGGCAGCCTTCAGAACCCTTTGCTTTCATTACTGAATTGTAGGTTTATAAGGAGAGCCTTGTGTTGGAAATGTATTTGTTATTCCATAAATGTGGTGATTAAGAATTTAATGAATGTTTTTGTTTATTTGTTTATTAGTTTCCAATCAATTGACTCTCGATGTTTAACTATTGAAGAAGCAGAACGTCATCTACTTCTAACAGATTATCGCTCTCCTCTATTTCGTCTTCATCTCAAGTCCGCCTATGACGTCATGGTGCAACTCAACAAGTCAAAACGTACTAATTTACTGTTAGGTTTACGTTACTATTGGAGTTGGTATATTTATACTTCATTGGATTAATCACCTCTTTACTTTCAGGAAGTTCTGGCCTAATGGGGGTTGTTGGAGATGACGTGAATAAGTTGATCCAAATTCTTCTCAAGTAACAGTTTTTTTATGATTTGCTGGATACGAGATTTTTACCATTTCATTTCAATTATGATCCATTTTAGAGATACACCAAAGCGTGAAATGTTGGTCCCTAAGTTAAAGTTGAAACCCTTTGCTTGGGTAGCTTTTGACGTTCTGCGGGCACTCGTGATAACTTGTCTCGTTTATAAAGGTAATGCAGGAAGTCTTTTCATAAAATGTTCTATCTAAACTATAAATTTACATTTTGTAATCAATCATCACAAGTATATCACATTGCATATCTCTCTTTTCTCAGATTTCATGACCTCTGCCAAGCATTTATTTGTCGACATTAAAGAGCTATCTGATGGTAAACCAAATGAGACAATAGTTAAAACTGTCCTAAACGAACTCTATCGAATGATACGCGAAGAAAGTTCAGATAAGCCGGATACGTAAGTTAAATTTTTATAAATAAACTAATGAAAATCTTATAGGCAATTTTATAAAATAGTTAATACTAAATTTCTTATAACTTGGTACTAATAAGTAACGTGTACCTATAACCGTATTTTTTTACAGGTTTAACAGTGGGCCACAATCACTAAAGGCTGCTCTTGTTCGAATTCCTGCTAAAAAGGTAAATCATTGAATTCATCACACCATAAATGTCCCTCAATATTTCAAATTTCCAAAAAATGCTCTAACCTCTTTCTCTCGATCGCTACCTTCAGTACACTTCTCCCGACTGCATCTCAGAAGATCAATTCCTCTCTGATGCAGCTCATTTATTTGTTGATGAGGTCAGTATGTGTATAAATTACCTAAGCAATAGATACTTAACAAACAACGAACTATCTATTAACTCTAAATATGTTTTTAAGATGACGGAGAATATTTTATATATATATATATGTTGTAGTTTGTTAACTCTTTTCTATTTTCAGGTGAAAGTTTTTAGGTGAACGTGTAATGGATAAACATTTCCTTGTTTGTTATTGTTTTCTAATCTGAAGAATATGAATTATCGTTTTCTATTGTATCTATTCTGTTTTGTTTAGTATATTTAACATTAAACTATTTTATTTGATTTTACTTTCACTAAATATTGGAAATATTTTCCATGACAATCTACCTATTGAGACAACATTTCATGTTAAATATTTGTCATAATTACGTACCTACTACACAAATACATTTTCCTTACATCAATATTTTTGATGTACGAATATTTTGTTAAACTCAATTAAATATGTTTTTAAAAAATATTACATTGCTTTTATTTGTGATAGTTGGATTAATCTTTTCCTTACTTACCACATCTTTACTACTTACGTGATTATCTTTAGTTTGGCATGGATTCAACTGTTGAACTATAATCAAAATATGAGTTTTGACAAAACTGATCAATGTTATACCTAGGTACATTTAAAAAAAATATTTTGTTATTTAATATTTGTAATTTTAATTATTGATCCATAAAATTATTTTTTGTATTACAGATATTAAGTTATGCTAAATTTTACCATATATTTATAATTTCAACTTGAACAATAAGAATAATCAATAAAAATTTTATATGACATATTCTAAAAAATTGCCATTAATTATATAAAAATTAAAATGGGAATATTTTGCGATGTAACCTGTTTGTTTTCAAACCTTTATGTTTAATGATTATAAACTAGGTATGGTTTATTTTGCGGATAATCCACTGTATTAATCCTTGAAATAGATATTCTTCATATACGAATACGTATGTTCATTGCAATGTTTCCAGTGCGATTTTGTGGATTTTTAGTAAGGCACCGAATTGATAAAATCATTATTATTTTGTGGATTAATAATATGTCTAAACGGGGTAATGACTTGTACAAATTATTAATCGTCAAATATATTACAAATATAAAAGTAACATGCAATAATATATTACTGACTAAATCTATTTTAACCATTAAGTAAAGAAATTAAAGAAAATGTTTAAATTTTAAATCTTTGATATTTTTATATTTCTGGTATAATTAAGTAATTAAATGCATAATATAAATGACATAATATATGCATTATAGTTTTTTTTCCCAAAAACAGTAATAATGTAATTAAAAAAAATAAATTATGGCAGAAAGCCACAGATTTAAACTTATAAATTTATAATAAATTTATTTTAAAACTAATTTTAAACAAATACCGTTATTAAAAAAATATATAAAAACTATTTTTTATTTTATTTTTTTTGTCAACTGAGGAAGTTACTAAAAAATAAAATACGAAAAAATAAGATTGCCTAATTTTGCTGAAATTTTTTTTAATTGATTAAACTTCTATTTCAATTACTTAACATCAAGCTTTCATTACAAATTTCATATCACGAGAATTTTAGGAAATGAGTAAGTAAGCTTGTTTATATAATATTACGTTTTACTAAATGAATTAAGCATTCTATTGAACCGTCACTAATTGCGAAGATTTTAAATAATTTGTTTTGAGTTTAAAATTATCATTTAATTAAATTTACTTTTTTTATAAAATCTCAGCTAACCTTCCAATGATTTAAATTTATTTTTTGATTAAAGTAAGTTTACTTATTGACAAATATTATTTTTAATAAGTTACATTTATTAATTCAGTGGCAGGAAATGACAGTATTAAACAAAAGCATTCCTATAATTTCAAATAGCTAAACAGCTAATCTAGTTTAAAATTATAGTCTAGTATTGCAGTCCAGCCTGCTCCATCAATGGAATTGCATGCACAATATTTAGGCAATTCCTATATGGTAAGTATGCATTTTAGTGTGTGAAAATATTTTGTAATAGGTATAATATAGTTTAACTGACTGAAAGGTGTGGTAGATTTAAAGTTATGAGTTTTAAATAATACTGGAAATTATTTTAAGTTCTAATCAAAAAATAAAAATACTATAAAACTATAACAGTAACTATATAATATTGGATAATAAAATCATTAAAATAAATAAAAAGCTTTAAACAATCTTGCTGGGCCTACCACACCTTTCAGTCAATAACTATTACAAAAAAATTGTAAAATGAATATTTACCTCCTATATTTTATATTTAAAATTGGGCTCTGCTTGTAAAAGCTAAAAGACCTTGGCAATAATTGCCATAGAAAATTCTTGCTTCTAGGATGAAGAGCAAACAGAACCTTTTTCTATGATCAATTATTGCCCAGAACTTATGCCAAAAACAAAGGTAATTTTTTATATATAAACAGATAAGGTGATCCAGCAGAAGTTGGCCATATATATATTAAAAAAAAAAATACATTAAATGATATAAAATAAATACAAAGCTTATTTTTAACCTCTTAAATCAGAAACATGAAGAATTGAATGTGTGATAGACTCTCAGGCTTTAAAATAATATTGGTTTTAAGCTTTATATCAATTTTACAGCTTACTTCTGCAGGATTACCACAAATTTTGGTTGTAAAATTATCATTGTAAAAAATCGTTGTACTGTATTTATAGAGTCAATTAAATATATATTAGTATATAAAATCTATGAATACAACTATTAAATCTATGAAACTATAACTATTAAATATATAAATAGTATGAGTTATATATAGTAATTGGAAAAGGTAATATGGAAATTGTTGTGAATGGGGATGGATCAATTCAAGTGGTATGGTATGGATTCATGCAAAGGACACACAGGGCAGGTTTATCTGGACATGCTGCACACTGCAATCTAGTTTCCTTGCATCTTCCATCTTGATTGCACACTCAACAATGTTTCTGCAGCCTTTGTTTGTGCTGAGTTAGTGGAATGTTTTTTAGGTAGTGGTCAGTTGGAGCCGGCATATTTATCTGGCAGACTTTATGGCATCCTCTTTTGAGTTCAGAAGGTATAACTGTCAGTCTTGAAATAGCTTTCTTTGAAAATTCAAGAAAGGTAATCTTCTCATCCTTCTCTAGTTTATACCTTATGAAAACATTATCTGATATATTACATTATATATATTATCTGCAGAATCATCATTGTGAGAGTCATTGTCTTCTGTGCTGCCATCATCAATTAATACCATATTGGTGAACTGGTTTGGACAACCTTTTCATTGCCATAGTGCTTATAATAGTATTGTCATTTGAAAAGTAAATAACAGAGTATGGTAAAACAGAGTTTGTTAACCTATATAACATTCTAAAATTGACAATTGATCCAAATAAATCTATATTTTTATAATATCTATATTTGTATTAAAATAGCTAGTTCCTAATTGGCTGATAATATTCATGATATTGTTAAGACATAATTGCCAGATAATAAGCGCAATGATTTGTATGAATAACCATTGTAGTACTGCTTTTTTTCATAATGCAATAATTATGTATATTTCATGACATATATATACATCCCCATGCACTAGATGGAGATGTATACATATGTCATCAAATGGAAAGGGTTAATCCAATTTAATTAGTGAAAATAAGCTTGGGTATATAATGTACACCACATATATCATTGCTAGGCTACATAAAATGCAGCATGAAAGTAAATAAGAAAAATCTGAAACATCCATAATGCATCCAGTTGGCTCTGCATCAGAAATTTTTCTCTTTCTTATTATTTTATATACATCTAAAATTCCTGTTTCTGCAATGGAAATCCCTACTTTAAATCATATCAAATACATACTGGATGTATTCTGATGAATCAAAATGTCATTTATAAGTTAGAAGGAAATTATGTCAAAATTGAATTTCATGTGTTAAATGGGATATTTACAAGAAATAGTTTTGTATTATTATATGTAAAATATTTTTTTCAAAATAATTAATTTACAATATTATATATATTATTTAATGCACTCTTAGGTTTGAAATCCTTTCTTCATAGCCATGACCACTCATATTGATTTGATTTCTATTAATCTGTTTGTCTATAATTTTTAGTCTTAGAAAAAACTTCCAGAAATACTGTTAAAAATTCTTAAATTAAATATAATTATGGACAAATAATTCAATATATCAAGTTATGACAAGTCATTTCTTGTAGTGTTTTCTTTAAAAAAGTTTAATCTGTCCATTATAATAAATTAAATTTATATAATTATAGCGAATTTGATTTAAACAATATAAACAGAAATTATTTTCTCTCTGAAAATGAATTTTTAAAATTATTAAGGTAATGTATGAAATGCTGTTTATTTTTTTTACAATAATTTTTATATATAAGGGACAAAAAATATCAGCCATCAGATACAAAAATAATAATGTTAATCAAAAATCATTTGATGAATAAAAATTAATAACTGAGCCTAAAGACAACTTGGCCTAAAAGGACAAAATAATTTATCAATGTTATGAGAACAATAATAATTATCAAATAGAAATACATAATATGCAAAACTTTTCTTCACATTAAACCTATATGATGAACATATCACATTAAGGAGTTTTAAACCATTTTTAAAGCATATGTAATTATGATTTAAAAGTGCTTGAGAACCACCCTGTTTTTAAATTATTTTATTTAAAATGGCACTTACTAATTAATGATTTAAGCTGCAAGAATATTGTATTAATTTGTGTGAATTTTAAGTAAAATTTATTTTTTAATTAAAAAATGAAAAGGATTGCTTAAATTTTTTTAATCTTTTATAATTACAATCCTTAACCACTTCTTCATAAAATAAAAATGGATTGATAGTAATATAAAAGCTATATGTGATAATTTTTATAAATATCATGAAAAAAGTGAAGATAAAAAAAATTATTATTTTTTAATTAAACTTTTTTAAAACCTATATTGTGCAATCATTGAGAGAAATAAAAATATTAAATTAATATTGAAAAGATTATAGATATAAATATTATATCTATCTTTCTACTGTATTATTTGGTAGTATACATACCTAATCATGTAAATATATTTAACATATAAATTTCCTACTTATATATGTATCTATACTATTTAATAATTAATTATTTTGTAAATATATTTAATTTATGTATATATTTAACAAAAAGGTCACTAACATTATGTTTAATTAGTCATTAATTTGAATAAGTTAAAAAAAGGTTAAAATGATATATTTATTTTAATAAAAATTCTTCCTTTAAAAAATACAATTTTTGAGGAGACAAAAATGAAATCTTTAACTATATCCTATTTTATAACTTTTTTTGTTGATTTTAGAAATAAACTGAGATGTATCCTATGTAGTAAAAGAATTAAAAGTACAGTGCTGTTTTACTGGCCTGTTTATTGTCTTGCTACATATACCCTGGAGATTGTTGTAAATATGGATAGTCTCCATGGTTTAGCATGTGATAAGGCCATGGAAAAACTATTTAATTTTTATTCATAATTATGCAACTTGTAACCTACTGTTTTTCTGAAAATATTCCAAATTTTTGCAAATGATTTTTAAAGAATGAAATAGTAAGGGATTGAAACATTAATTATATATATATGTGAAATACCATATGTGTGCCCCTCACTTTTATTCAATTAAACTGAATTGAGGAATAATAAGTTACACTGAGATTTGATACAGAAATGAAATATAATTCAGTCATGTTGTCATTGTGTTCACTATACAGAAATGTGAATTTACAATTAATTGCAAATAACTTTTTAGTAGAATATTCTAATTAATAATAATAATTAGATAATTAATTTATAATTTTTTACCAGTTCATGGTTTATATGCAGTCTTGAATTTGAAATTTAGACCCCAAAAAAATATTTAAAAAGTTAAAAATTTTATTAAGCCTGTATAAGGTTTTGATTTTTAAAAAAGCTTGTAGAAAAAATGATAAAATTTCTTGAATTTTCAAATTGAGAGAGTAGAATATTTTCCCTGGATTAGTTGAACCTATCTTCACTGATTTAGCTAGTAGTTCATAATTGTTAGCTAGTGCTCAACAAAATAATTAAGATTGCTATGCAGTCTTGCCATATGGTGCTGAGGACACAAATGCTCTTAGAATGTCAGTTTTGCCACCCTAGGTTCAAATGGTGAAAAAATTAAACTTTGTAATATCTCTGTATAATTTGGCCCCCTTCTTTATTTAAATGTCTGGGTGATTTTTTGTTTTTAAACATCAAAATATATAAAAATGATGTCTAAGTGATACACATTTAATTATTATTATTTTGTCTAGTACACACTGAGATGGCCTTCATCAGTGATGTAAATCCAGTCTGCCAAGTCATCCAATTGTTTGGCTTGAGCAACTGAATTTTTAAATCCATCTGCTCAATAGGCATGTTGCTTAAAAACTGTAAAAAGTGAATTTCTGAATTCAAATAAATTGAAAACTCTCAATTCTGTATTTTATATAATCTGTGTATAAAGCAACTACTCTGTTTTTTCTGGTAAACTTTTTAATTTTTGTGCTAACTGGTGCTGATATGATAATATAGACTTACTACAATAATTTAGAAGTTGCAGCACACTAATTATGTCATTTATTTGTATCAGGAACAGTATTGTAGTGTATACATTATTTTACAATTCATTCATTTGTACATTTCTTCATAAAATGAATGATGGATTTTAACAATTTTGATTATTTATTAATATTTGTATATCAACATCCGAAATGCAAACTATCATTTCCGATTTTTTGGGAAAAGAAGTTATATAATGTGTGATTAAGTCTTGGGTACATACATATTCTCACTTAATGGCATATTTCTATCTTTTTTCTTTGTTGAGTTATAACAAAATGTTTCATATGTTAGTTTTTATTTTGGTCATCAATATATTTTATATTATATGTGGATATTAGTCCTTTTCTTTGTTCTTAGTTGAAACTTTTGATTTGAATTATTGTGACTTATCTAACTTGCAATTAAATGTATTTATTATTTTTGGATGCACATTAGTAATAATATTAGATTGATAAATTAAAATAAAAATCATAACAAAAACTTTATATAAATATACCATATTTACCATTGAAGAAATACCCTAGTTGCCTCTGAATGTCCCTGCAAATCTTTTATACGGTTAGATCAGCTGCAGAATATGATTGGACTGGTTTTTAGTCTGAATCAGAGTATGGGCATGATATTATATATTTTTTCTTAATCAAAACTATGTATTTTACAGTACATGAGTAAACTATAATGAACAGTTCAGTGAAAATATATTTATACTTGTTTTTCCTTAAAATGTCGGATTTTTTTAATGATTTCAATCAGATATCACTTTCTTGACTGAATTATATTATATGACAGCTGTCATCCGTCATTTTTAAAATTTTCTATCGAATCAGAACTAAGCAGTTCTATTAATTACATTTAGCAATATTACTCATCCTCAACTATTTATATTAAATGATAAAAAACACCATTTTAAAGAGATTTTCAAGCATTTGTATATGTTTATAAATACATTTCACAATAAAAAATAAAAAAGGTAACTACACATCTTCTTTTAAATCTGTCTCAAATTCTGAATTTAGAATGATGGATGTTTACATTCCATTATTACATTAACATTTATTCTCAAACAATACCATAATTTATAATAATATTCTTATATTTTCAATTATTACTTTAGGTGTAAGTTTGTGCAGTGACCTACTATTACATCATCAATCATGGAGGAACCAGTGTTTAGCCACAACTTCTGGGGTGACAAGCATTTGGGTTTCGATGCCATGTATCTCAACATGAAACATGGTTCCAAAGCGACCTCGGATCTGCTTGAATTTTTGCGTGAGAGCTGTTCTATTGAGGATGCCTACATCAAGTCTCAGGCCAAACTGGCCAAACAAGTTAACAACTACACCAACTCCGGTGCCTTCACTCCTTGCTGGACTGTTGTACACCAACTTATTGAAACTCTGAGTGCAGTTCATATGAACATCATGCAAGAGTGGCAGACTCTTTTGCGCGATGTGCAGCGCTACCTGGAGGAACAAAATCGTCGGCACAAGGCCATCAAGGATGGAGAGGTAGGCTCTCAAGAGATTGTGCGGGCCTTTCAGTCTGCTTCAGCCCAGTTGATTAAGGCAAAGGACCTGTTCCATACCCGCTATGGCGAGTGTGAAAAAACCCGAAGGAATGAGAGCAGTTCTGCCCGTGAAATAGAGCGTGCAGAAAACAAATTGAAGAAAGCTCAAGATGAATACAAATATCACATTGAGCGGTATAATAATCTTCGCCAACAGTTTTATAATAAAATCTGTGACTCGTGTGGACACTTTCAGGTGAATATCATAATCAGCTAAAAAGTCATTCTATATATGTTTCTCGAATTTTAATCTAAACATTTTTCGCACACAGGAAGTGGAACAGAACCACTTGGATCAAATGCGTGGATTCCTGCGCAACTATGGTAAGTCATGGAAGAAAAGCCATCAGGAAATCGGGAAAATGGTGACTGACTTTGAGCGCCTTTATAATGGAACCACGGTGGATCGACTCATCAAGAGTTTTGTGGCGGATAAGGGCACTGGTAGTAATGAACCTCAACCAGCCATCTTTGAAGAGCCCGAATTAACTGCTGCTTTTGCTGGAAATAATTCCGACATTCAGGTGAGTTTTGTGTGTGTTTTCCAGTTTCAATCTTTGGATAATTAATATATTTAATTGATAGCAAGATTATTCAAAAGATAAATTTATTTCGTGTTATATCAATATTTTTCTCGATTTGGAAATACGCAACACACTGAATTTTGCTTAATTATACTTTACAAGTGAATGGCCAATGTTTGCTAATGGCCAATTCCATGTGTAGTGAACCTTGACTTAAAATGCTAAACCTTTTCTAAATAACTTATAATTTTGGAATATTATCAAAAACATTCCAATTGTTTAGAAAACATTGTATTTCAAAAGTTAATTTATAATTTGTTTCTATTAAATTATAATGATTAGTGGTATTATATATTATTCGATTAATTCTACAAATTGTAAGTCATTTCATTATTGTATATATATGGTAAGCAATCATTACATTTTCTATTAAGACTAACATTTTATTTATATGGTAATAATACAGTATCCAAATATCCAAATTTAATATTTCATTATGCATTTATCATTTCTATGTAAATAAAGAACAAACACATGAAAACGAGCATCCGTTTCATTGGAACATCCAAAGTTAAGTTATTTCATGATTGAAAAACACTTTTTTTATTTTTAAAGAACACTAATACAGCAACACAATACAGAAATCATTGAACATTTGAAAAGATTATTTACTGCTGTAACGGACGCTCACTTTTGTGTTTGACGGATGCTCATTCGCATAATTGAGCATCCGTTACATTAAGACAACTAAATCTAAAACATATTAATACACCTATTCATATTAAATTAATAAAGTTCAATACATACATTAAATATAATAGGAAAAAAACTAAATTATTGAAATAATATAAGTAGTATATTTAAAGTAATACATATTATTATATGTACATATTACATCTTTATGAACTCTAGTTTCGGTTTCCGTTCATTGTAAATGGGATAAATAATATTATTGATATTTTATGTTCATTTAAAAAAACAGCAGTTTACATAATCTGACAATTATGTAATTTATAACATATTAAAAATTTGATATAATTAGATTTATATTAATGTCAGCTTTTAATTTTAACACAACTTTATACACTACATTAATTTATTATATAATAATTATAAAGAAAAAATATACATAGAATAAAATATAGCTTTATTATATGTATATCTAATTAAGTAGCTTTATTATATATCTAATTAAGTAGATATTATTGTACATCCTCTTGAATGGTTCATGAGTGTCACTTGATTTTTTATGATTAACATGATAATCAGTATTATATAATGTTTATCTACAAACAATCTATTTATATTTTCTTTAGTGCACATAAATTTGTCTTTTTACAACTTTTAAGACATGGAAGTCAATAATATTTCCAAAATGAGACAGAAGGATTACAGAAAAAATATAAAATCAACAGAAGAATACAAGACCAAAGAAAAGACAGAGAAAACAGAAACAGCGTCAAATTCAAAAGGAGAAAATAACTGAGAGTGAATTGAATGCTATGAGGGGTAAGGAGAAAAAAGACACAAATGTACAGGAATGCAAAAAAATTTAAAATAACCTAATACAATTGTTGAAAGTTTTCAATCACCACAATCGCTTGGTATTGTAAGGCGCTGAAGCGAGTATATACTGCATTTCCAAAATCACCCAGAAAAGAAAGCATATTTTGATTAAGCTAAAATGCAATACTTCAAAAGTTAAGCGAGCAACATCACAGACCTGAGTTCTGTCAGAAGAAGTTAAGGCTGTTGTTCATCAATTCTATTTGAATGATGTTGTTTCATGGCAGTCTGCAAATTAAAAAAAATTGTACATTGAATATTCTCCAGAAAAACCAAAGCGTTTCATGGTTGTGTCTCTTAAAAAGGCATATGCATTGCTTAAATCTCAGATGAAGAAATTCAACAATACTCAGCAACATTGGAAGAAAGATGGTTAACAACCAGAAGTGTCACCAACACACAAAAACTGCACAGTATCAAGGCAGATGGACCCTACCATATTGAAGTCGTATCATTGAGCTTAGATCAGTTTACCAGAGTTCCAATAAGATGTAAGTTAACCCTTTGACCGCTATGTTACCACTTGTATCATTATAATTACATATATTAAATGATAAAGCAAATTTAGAGAGAAAAAATACATAATTTACATAAAATTTTGCAATGCACATATGCATGGATTATACTGAACTTGACACAAATTATGAAATATATAATAATTTTATTATATAATCAACTAGATGCACCAGATACTGGCAACATCAACCTGCAGGCTGAAGTAACTCCTGGGAAATGGATTGAAGGGGAATATGATGGCGCTGAACTCCTTGGAATAGTCCATAAAATTGTCTATGATGAGGTGGAGGTCCAATGTCTCATTAGTCATGGTGGTTCTGTTTTCAAACTGGAGCCTGAAAATCAAGCCGTGTTTTATTCCAAAGACAAGATAATCAATCTTAGCCCAGTTCTTCCTCGTTTGTTAAATGATCGAGTGGTGTACAAACTGTTATATTTTTGTTTAATATGCCTACTAAATGACAATTTTATACTTGTTTATGTAACAAAATTTATAGTTGCAGTATCTCTATTATTTGTTATAATATACAACTTTATGTAACTTATTAATTTTTTATTCATAATTAAGCAAATATAAAAAAATCTTAGTGGACAAAATGAGTTTTTTTAAAGTTTATGTGTGTGAAATGAGCGTCCGTTACATCTAGAAATCATTTATATAGTATTTCTTATCTTTATGAAACGTGTTTGAACGCCTACACTGTACTAATATTATTATTACTATCCAAAATAAGTTTCATAACTTTTACCAATCATTTAGACGGTATTGTTTGTTTTTTGCGATCAAGACAGCTTATACTATTCATCGGGAGTAAATATTGATTGTTGTATGTTGTGTAGCATTCTTTTCTACTTATGTAGGTACTTTGAAAGAATGTTAGAATTTATGTGTAATAAAGTTCACTTAACTAAAAGTGTTGTAAGTTAATCAATAAAATTGGTAGTTATCTTAATTTTTGAAATCCATCTCATATATCTATCACATTCAGTTAATTCTCTTCACCCGGGCATTATTCTTTGTCGCTTCCCATTCTGATAACATGAAAGAAAATTAAATTGTGCGTTTGCTATTCTCTGATAACGAATAATTATGCAAATATTTCCTTTTATTTATGCTAAATATACGACCGTGGCTGGCCAATGACCCTCTTATAATATGATAACTGTCACAGTACATTTTACCGGAATTTGTGAAACACGTTTGTAATACATTCAGTTTACATTGTTATTTCTACAAGTATTTTAAGAATACATTTATGTTAAAAACTTGAACTGTTACACCATCAGAGCGGAAGTGATTTACAACAACGCGCTGCCTCTGCGACCAATGAACGCATGACTCGTAAGAATAGTGTAAGTGACCTCGTTGATCGTGTGAGTAACTATAGTGACCGTTCAATTACCAACTCCGAATTATCTAACATCCAAACGGGAGTTCTCCCACCGCCGCTGATTGCTAACCAACACTCGGCACCCGGCAACACAAAGATGAAGCGTGGGGGTGGTGAAGGTGGAAGTGGAGGGGCCGGTGGTGGAGGCTTCTTCAACCGTCGTCGTCGAAATTCTCTCACTGACAAGTCGAAGAAGAAGAACAAAGCTGCAGCAGCTGTTACGGCAGCTTCTGGTGAGTAGAATGATGTTTTCTCTAAATTTGTTTCAAATGATGATTTTGTTTTCTGTCCTCTCTATATTAAATATTTAGACGGTTGGAGTTTAGCCCTTCCTGTTTAAGTGACACCGTTCAACCTGTTTTTAATTACTTTAAAGACACAGGAAAGGTCGCATAACCTTACCATCTTTTTAAAGATATTTTTACAATGTTAGTTACTGTTTCTTTGGCCCATTGCGCCACATTAGATAATTGACAAAATGTTAGCATGCGTGGTACCACGTATTGTGATTGAATATTATTGTTATTAGTCTGTACTACATCAAATATTATATGATGTGATTCCAAACAAACTTGCGCATATATAACCTTAAACATAGTTTACCTCCATTGAATATAATATTTAAATCCGCTCGACCGAAATAATTGTATTAAATTGTAACATCCTGACTGAAATCCTTTTATCTTTAATTTAATTTCTACTTTGATCCTTTCAAATTAGTCTCTCATATCTTGGAGTCTCAAAAGGGTATGTGAATTCTTACACTTATCACTCATACAGTCTCAAACTAATCCATCCATTTTTATTCCTCCTATACTGCATGTTTAATCAATTATTACTAAATTGGATTTAATATTTAATCAAAAGAATTGCACATCACTGTGTTCTTTAACATTCAAAATGGACATTCTTAATTATGTATTCCTCCCATTTATAGTCCAGTTATTTTGGACAGCTTGTGCTTACATAGTTTGTATTGGTATATTAGCAAGGACCATATATCTACTTCGCAAGCCGGAATATATCTATTTGTAATGTCACTCGGTGAAAGTTGAGCGTGATTTTATGACTATTTACCCTGTTAAGAGGAGACTTCACAAGTTTTATAACAAAAAGAATGTTTGCCGTGCGTGTATAATGTATTGATAGTTAACCAAGGCATCTGATTGTTGTGGTTGACCTCAGAAATGATACATATTTATTGGTACTTTGTGTGTACTTCCTCAGCTCTCTATCTCACTCTAATATGTATTCTGTTTACGTTACACTGTAGTTCAATTGTGTTACACTATCTTATCTAATATTTATAATCAATTGTAGACGCTAGCCATGGTGACAGACCCACTAACTAACTATTGGGATAATTTACTTATATAGAATTATGCTATTATCGCATTTTATGCTTTTTATATTTAAATGCTTTCACATATTTTAAACACGCAAACTATTTTGATAAAATTTAAATTTCACATTCTTTAATGCATATCGATTATTTATTTATTTAACTATCGATTAGGAACAGAACCAATCACGGATGAACACGGCTTCTCGATCATTCCCTCAAATCCTTGGGGCAACAAGGAGACTTCTTCTTCGTCCAGTTCTGATGATGAGGATGATCCGACAGACAAAACTTATAAAGACCTCAAGGTAATACACATGAAATAGATTTTTTTCTTCTATACTGCACATTATATAGAGAGGAAATCATAGAAATATAACTATGCTATACATTATATAGAGAGGAAACCATAGAGATATAGCTGTATTATACATTATATAGAGAGGAAACCATAGAGATATAGCTGTATTATACATTATATAGAGAGGAAACCATAGAGATATA
>JAUZNC010044101.1:0-27824 GCA_034780395.1 Vannuccia rotundouncinata | reverse complement strand
GTATAGATTTAAATTTTGTATAGATTTAAATTTTGTATAGATTTAAATTTTGTATAGATTTAAATTTTGTATAGATTATTATTTTGTGTATTATTATACCTTCCATGTCGATTCTGAAAAAGTCTTTGCTTATTGATATCTAATCTATCTTTCGAAAACGTCTATGTTTATTGACATCTTTCAAATTTGTGAGATCTAACATTTTATCTGCATATAAACAATATCTGGTCAATACAATAAACTATGGAATAAAGGTAAAACGTTGGTTCGAAATCTTTCACTGTATTATAAAATCTGGATTTTTAATCTATTTTTTAAAAACAACTATGCGAAAAAAACAAATATATTTTATATAAATTGACGTTATTTGGAAAAAAATCGTTCAGGAAATCTTATTTTGATGTACTTTATGTGCATTTTATCTAATTAGGTAATAAATATAATAATATCTATACAATGAAATGATGTTAACATTATTTAACCAATACATTATAATTTCTTGTTCTTTTGAATTGTAGAAACTACTATTAGTCATGCAACATGGAATTTATGAACGATGTAAAACCAAGGTTCATCATCTCATACCAATCAGATGTTCTCTCTCAGAGTATGCAACTGTGTGTGAAAATGCTAAAATGGATACAACGGGTCTTCCAGTTGTCACCAAGACAACGGATAATTTTATAGATGGTGACATGTAAGAAAATTCAGGAACAATATACTTAGAGCAGATTTGTTCTCTTAAGTGTTTTGTGTATTATATTCAGGTTGCTGGAGTGTGACTCTAGTTTGGTTTCAGAATGGGGGTCACTGAAATATATTCCCAGAGATAACGTTTGTCATGTTGTTGTATTGCGGGGAATTGACAACGACAGATTGGATGGGGGCTTCTATCAAGAAAGGTTGCTAAATAATTCTTTTACATAATGATATATTTCCGACTTTAAATAGTTTTGAATAACAGTTTTGTCTCTTGTTGTAGCGACAGGATAAATTCTCTTCTAGTGAAATGCAGAGTACTTCAAGAGGAAAACAAACTGCTAAAAGAACAGGTATAATACCCTTCACTTGTGATCATTTGAAGTGCCCACATTTATACATCCACCCAACCACAAAATAGTATATTAAATGGAAATTCCTCTAAATTTAGGCTAAAGAACACAACTTCAATGAGAGCCACACAATAAAACCCAGTTCTAATCCAAAATCTACGTCCTTCAATAGCGGCCTTGTTGACAGATCCAAAGAGTTTGCAGGTCTGAAATCCAGGGTTGACTTGCTCAATGACTTTGTACAAGAAAAGGTTAATCTTCGAGTTATTGATTAGCTCATTTTTTAAGAAAAAAATATAATTATTGGAAGAGATTATTAATCTCTAAGAAGTAAAAATTAAAAAACTAAACTATTTTGAATTGTTGTCAAAATATATCCTTAAGGAAAGACGATTCCTCACATAGTCACATTTAATTTAAAATATCTTTTTCAATTAAAAAAAAATAATAATAATTATTATTATTTCTATGAAATTAATTTTTCACAATTTTCATTTTTTTTGGATTTCATTTCAAAAGGTTTTTTTATTTTAAAATTAATTAAAAATTTCCAAAACTCAAAAATATAACTTTTACAATAATTCATTGTTAATATTTATTGTAAAATGAATTTTTGATCAAATTTTTTGTAAAATTTTATTTATTCTGAAATAAATATGTCTAAATACTATATATGTGAAACATATTTACAAAATTACATAAATTAATGTTTATAGATTCGTCTTTGAGGACTCCGGCGAAATTAATTTTTAGACAAGATAATTCAGAATTGTATTAGAGTTGAATGCACATCAATTTGCTTTTCAGAATTCTCAAATTATCTGTTGTGAAAGAAAACTATTGAAAGTTCAGAAAGATTTTTTTGCATTATCTGGAGGTAACTATTTACTGAAATATAATTATTGTATGTATACCGATCAATTATATATTGCGTAGCTAGTTATACTCTATATTGTTATTAAAGAAGCACTTCTTTTTATTATATCCCTTTAAAATAGATTTGTGAAGAATTCTAAAAAGTATTCCAAGTATTAAAGATGGATCAGAGTTTTAAAATAAACGTTTAAAGTTTTTTGTTCAATTCTAAACATTTATGTATGTATATTTTAATATTCACTTATTCATATTTTCTATAATTTTATTGATAGTAATATAAGTAATTATATAGGTAAGTATTTATAAGTATTATACATAGAAAAAATTCCTTTTGAATTAAATCCTCTTTTAACATTAAATTTTGAAATATGTATTTTGCAATATATTATACTGATTACTTACATAGTTCTATATAAACAACCTGACAATTACAATTTACTATATGAAATTTTATTGAGCAGATGATAAAACAAATAATTTACAGAATTATAAGTATTACAAAAACTTGTAAAAAATATTGATATGAATATTTTTATGAATTATTTTAAAAATTTGCATTTATAATTTTTAATTATAATTATAAAATTATAATTTGCATTCTATTTCTCAGTAAAAACTTCGCATATGTATAATAAAAAATCGAAGAAATTTTTTGGCCTATACTTAACCAAATTTTAATATTGTAATGTAATGTATATATTAATATATATGTAATCTAATATATTTGTAATATTAATATTTTGTATATATTAATTAACATATATTACATATTATAACATTATATTCAATTGTTTGAATGTATTTAAATTTGGTTAAGTATAGGCCAAAAACTTTACAAAACATTTCTTCAATTTTTTATTAATGTATATACTTAATATTATTTATATTTTGTTTAATATTTATAATTTTATCGAATTTTAGATCCACAGGCTTACGCAAAACTTTCAGCTAAATGTGAACAAAAAGATATTGAACTTCAAAGATTGACTGTCGAATTAACCCGACACGTAGACAATAACTGCCGTTGTCATGGCCCCCTACCTATATATAGGGTGAACAGGGACGCAAGTTTTCAGAATACAATTGTACCGCCGTATATTATAGAGCCGGAAGAGGAAGTTGAAGAATGGTGCTAATAACAATTAATTTAGGCTAGCAATTTAATCGTTATAACGATAACTCACAGCCATTATATATATATATATATATAGTGAATATATATATTCACTAATTTTCCTATGTTTATTTTCCAACTGTTTTAAATCTAATTCAGACATTTAATAAATAAATAAATAATATTTCAAAATACATATCTTTCTAATTCTATAAAACAAACATTAATGACTTTAAATAAATGTTTTATAATCAGATAATAAATATATAATAAATATAGTCAATCAAATTTAGCGAATTAAACCTGCAAATTGACTGTTGTGCGTCTCAATTAATATAAAAATTATTGTGATCTTTATACAATAAAATCACTATAATGTGTTTCGAAAAAGGTCAGATATTTATGTTTGAAATAGAAATTGTTTAGGTAATTAAATAACAATGAAATATTTTAAAGGGAATATCAACTTTAATTCACACATTCTACTGTAAATTCATTGTTCTAAAATTAATGCATTTTAATTTCTTAGCCGATTTCTTCTTCAATTTGATTGATCAATTTAAAGTTATTTGCCTAAGCATTCAATTTTAGATTGCAGATGTAGTTGTAGTTAAAGGGTTTTGTCTATGGATAACGCCATTTTAATTTAAATGGGAGGTTAAAATAATCATTTTAAAATATATAAGTATACACACATACACACACATATGTATAATTAACGCATACGTTATAAATTAATAGGAATCGTTTATTGATGAATTCATCATTTTGGGTGATGATAAATACCCCCTGAATAACATATTCTTCTTGAAACAGTGAAACGCTGGGGAGCTAGGTCTGAATATTAAAAAAATATCATGTCACATTTAGGTTCTTACGCGACTTTTTGATCAATATGTCTACTGACACACTTTTTTCATGCTTTTTCTTGCTGTTGGATTAAGTAATCAATAAGTGCTGATCATTCTCACTTGAAATAGAATGATAGAATTGAAGTCGTGTAAAAGTCTAGAAACTGTAATTAATAAATTAAAGTACTATCACGAAACTAGAATAGCTGAAAATTTCTTCTTTTCTGTTAATCTGTACTGCAAAAAGTATTATTTTATATACTATTGTTAATAAAGAAGTTGTAATTTTTCATTAAACAATTATAATATTACATAATACAATAATAAATAAAACGATTTTTTTAAGTTCGCACTTTAAATTTGATCTAATTTGAGTCTTATTATTAAAATGTTCTAACTTGTTTTATTAAAATGTTCGATGTTTTCACGACCCTTTCGGCAGAAGTAAAAAGTAAAGTTGAATAATAAAGAAAACTAGCAGAGGGGAATACATGGATTAATTTGGATCACATTTGTTTTGTGCATTCTAATGAATTCTTGTCAAAATGTTTGATAAACCAGGACCGTCTATTTTTAGCTATAAAATAGGTCAACTAAAATTATTTTGAAAATCAAATTTGATTTCAGAAAATGGGATTTTTCAAGAAACTTTAATTTTCGCCTCATAATTCTTGCGTAAGCTACCTATAGTACAAAAACTTTCATGAATCGAGTCAAATGCTATGTACATTTCATTGACTATTATATATACATACAAGTACACGTATTTCTTTTCTAGGACAAAATTCAAATAAACTGTTGAGTACGTTATTTTCCCATTAGTAGTATGTGATAGGTAACTCTATATTTCATGACTGATCACCACCCACCTTCCCCAGCCTTTACATTGACAATATACAGACATGAACACGTTTAGTTGTGTTTAGTTAAAAAGTACAGACTATACTGTTATACGATAGCAATAAGGGATTAATGAATATTTTGAAAACGAAATTATATTTTTATTATATCCCGAAGTGAAGCTGAAAGATCGCAATAAAATAAATGAGTTTTCTAAACATATTCCATTAATTCTCCGTAAATGTCGTTCAACATTATTCTAACAATTTCACTAGTATTTTAAAATTTGAATTATTCCAGTTGAAGAAATGTTTTTTGACAAAAAGATGAAATTTTTAATTGAGATATATAGTATTAGCGTCTGTTGACGAAATTAATAATCTGAAAGAAATTAAGTTTACTAAATGGTAACTGCTATTGATACATGCATCAAGCCTAACAAATTATTGTTACGTGCTTACAATATAATATTATTATAAATCGAACAACGTAAGTTTTTGTATTTCTGGAAATCTTGTAAAGAATCAATCAATGTTGAAAAATAGTAAATTATGAAAATAATACCAATTAAAAATAATGTTGTAACCGATCGTTATAATATATAGATCCAACAAACATTTAAATACCAATTTAATGCACGTGTACGTGCCAATGGACACTTCGTTAGAGGTAAAATCGATGCACAATCAAAGTATACGGTTCGGATGTTTTAGGGAATTTCTTACTATATAGGGGTGGAGACAATTTATTGTAAAAACTTGTAACTTTGGGTGTTGATTTAACTCTTTTTTATGCTTCCATTAAAAATATAAAACGAATAACGTTTAATGGAATTCGGTATGGTCTGAAACGGTTTTCAAGGAAAGTGTTGATATCAACATAGATTAGGTGAATAGCCCAAAATTCAAGAAAAGCTCGCGGATATGTTCGGGTGTGTAGTATAGAAGTTGAAGCAAGGTGGTATGGGATTTATTAATTCTCTAATGGATCCAAGTGATGAAAAGTTAATAAATCTAAACTACAATTTTTGTGTATAATGGTGTTTTGTGCAGTGCTTTTTCTGTCGACAAATTTCTTTAATGAAAATTCCGTTATGATGAAAAATGTTAATTTCGTGGTTTAAATTTCACCCGAAGGTAGAAAATATATGATAAAATCAACATGAAGATGATTCGTATAGCACACATCGGAGGACGAATAATAAACAAAACATGTACAGATTATGGCACTCCCGAAGGCAACATATTTAGACAATGAAGACACCCTGTATGATAACAAACCTTCTGTCTAATTTTATGTTCAAAATGAGTACTTTTGTAGACTTTAACTCAAAATATGCTAACCAGTATTCGAGTTTCATATCGTGCTCCATTTTGGTAAAAAAATTGTAGTGAATTAGATGATCGAACTGTGTCAGGACATAAATCACTTAATGCCCTGGGAATCTAAAAACGAGTGGATGACAAATGAAAGTCTGATATGAGCGACCATATCAAATATGTTGGTTAGGGTTCTATTAGCAAAACAGTAGCCAGCCCTTGGGAGGATATAACTGGTCCGAATTAAGTAGAACCTAAATTGAAGAATGTTTCAAACTGACTGATAAATAAGAACGATTGGGCTCTGAATAAACTTGCCATTGGTGGCAACGTTACAATTAATACAGATAATTCAACAATTCATGCAAAACTAGTTTGTTTTTATTTGACGTTTTAATACGAGATTCATCTTATTCAAAGTTAATAATATTGTTAAAGTTTTTTAATGTACCTTATACTTGTTTCAAATTATAGATAGGTTAAAAATTATTTTTTTTACTCATTTGAATTTAACATTAGTCCAACATAACTTTAAAGTGTTTCAATACTTTATTTATATGTCGTTCATTTCTATAAAAGTATAATAGCTAAAACTATAAGTATGCATACAAAATCGAAGTATATTTCATTAACAAATCAGTAAAATTATAAGTTTAAAAAATCAAGAAAAACAAGTGAATTGTTTATAGTATGAGCTATGTTATTATTTTATGAAGGATACAATTGAATAACGAGTAATGAATTGTGTTTTTTGCATTTTATCGGAATACATATTTTTAAAATAACCAATGTGATACTTAATAATAAATTGATTTATTAGAATTTTACGTTTTGACATGTTCAGGCATGTGATTTGAAACTAGTTTAAATTGCAGAAATAATAAAACCGGCTTTAACATTAGTCTAAGCAATTGGAGACACATAAAAAAGTAAATTTAAATCATACCTACTAACAATCAACAAGTTGAGTGTGGCGCAAAATGTAATACTTAACTACAGTTTGTAACATATTACTCGTTTATTGTGTAAATAAACTTTTTAATTGTTATCAATGTTTCATAAACCTTCACCATGCCTATATCAATTGTATACTTGATTTATACTATTTCAAAAAATGACCAATGGGGCATCCAAAATTCGTAAAAATAACATGCCTGCATGTATTTAAAACTAATACTATTATAATATAGGTAAACCGATAAACAATTCAATTTTACCGTTGATGAATGTGTCTATATTTGCAGTGCTGGTTTCACTAAGAAACTAGTTTGTTTGATGACAATTTAATTATATATAAATGTGTGTGGTATTAAATTCAATAAATTATATATTTTAATTACAATATCTCAAAAAAATAAGATAAATCACAATAACAATTCAGAAATTATCTTCAGGAGATCAGCAAGAAATACATCGCAACTGTTTGTCTTTGATAAATATAAACTAAATATATATACATGTGTATAATAGATTCCTGAAATAATAATATAATACAATACAAATACTTTAGTGTAAGTTATCACATGGAGGGTAGGCAGGTAAATATAAAATATAAGAAAAGAGATTTTCAGTCGACCTGCCACCGCATGCCACCTCCATCATCTGTGCTACCATATCGTTCTCTCTCTTGAGCTGCACGTTCGGCATCCTCCAGACGTTTCTGTTTGGCCTTGAGAGCGACTGGATCCTTGATACCGCGACCGTCAGACTGCTGCTGCCGTTGTTCTGCCGCTTCAGCCATCTGTTGTCGACGAGTCTCAGGGTCTACGGATGACTGTGTTCCAGAACCCGGACAGCAGCAGGAGAACAAACATCCCATGATGAAGCTTCGTAAATAGAAGTGATATAAAATACTGTATAAGTCTTGACTCGTTACATGTATTATATGTATATTTGAAAGTAGTTGCTATATACTCGTATGCGTTAGAAAGTAATGTTATATTGATAACAACGAAAATTTAATTTAATAAAGGCAAAACAACACATTTATACGTATTAAAATATGGAACTATGCAAGCACTAGAGCAAAAGTGCTCCTCAATCGTATGGGATTCAAACTAATTATTGTATTAAACTGAATCAAATTTAACTAAAATAAATTGAGAAAACTAAGTGAAGTTATTCGAAATATGTCATCCTTTAGACAAAATGAAGAATGTGATTGTATGAAAGATATACAGGTTATAATTGGTGAAAGGTATGTTTGGTGTCTAATAAGCAGCCCCGAATTTGATATTATTAACAAGTTCATTATTTAAATGTTTATTAACAAACATTTGAAATGATTTATTTTATAAAACAAAACAGATTGACTATATATGATTTTAGTTAACTGGGTAATCTATAAACAAAAGCACTAAAGTTATTCACAAAAAATATATATAAAGAAGACAAAAGGCAAGAAATAATGACTATATTTCACAAATGCCGCAATAACAAATTTAGTCCGCTTCAATATCCTCAACACCATCAGAATCTTCCTCTTCTGAAGTAACACTCGCCTGATCACTCTCGCGAAAGCAGCGAGAACACTCGCAATTGAAGAGATAATTCTCGCGCAGCCATCGCCGTCGTGAATGTCGGGATCTGGTAAGGTCACATTCAGTGAGGTAAGATATTGTAATCGGTTGTCCTGGACTCATGTCACTCAGAGCTACCAATGACAGCTTGGAGGATATACCAGAGAATTTTACTTGAGCAGTTGGCTCACAGCTGTGATTAGCCAAACCTGTATCATATACAAAAAAGATTGCTGGGAAATTTATAACAGCTCATAAATAATATTATGTGACTAACTTTGCATAGAATATAGACCAACTCCTTCGTTGTCCAAAAACTGTCCAACAGTATCGTCCATTCTAGTATATAACTCATCAATAAATGTGTCCAGCGCCACTCGTTGAGATGCATCAAGAGGCAACAAACTGGTCCTATGAACCCAACAACTAAGTGGACTGGTGGCGACGCCTTGTGAATTTCTGCCTACTAATGCCAATAATTCCCGAAAACCTTCAAAAGAGAACCAATTTGCAACAGACTCGTCAAACAGAGCAGATGAGAAGAGTTCACGTATGCCTTCGATTTGTGAAATAAACTTTTCGCCGAGGAGTTTGTGAGTCATCTGATCAATCTCATTTGATGCCGACTGACAGAAGGACGCAAATTTTGAGATAATAAAAGGTCTTTCTAATTCACCTGCTTGCTTCACCATAGCAACCATACGACAAAGCAGCATAACAGTGCCGGTCTCAGGGGGGTAATGAATGTTTTTCCACGCTGTATTGAGTTTATTGAGGGGGTGCTCTGGATTACGAACATGCTGTCCCATGCAGAGAGTAGCATGGTAACTACTAAAAGCTCTATCCCGGCATACAGGCGAACAATACGAGATTCCACAAGTTGGACAAGCCACAAGATCTGGACGAGGAGGAGAGGTTATGTCCCCAGGTGGTAAATCTTCATCTGAATATGGAAGCTTCAAGTCCGGTTGTTGACATAAACGACGGACGTTTTCTTGTGTGGATTCCAATGGGGCCATGCAATGATCACAGCTAAGGTAGCCATATTCTTGATTCCATGAAAACTGGCATAGTACCAAAGGATCTTCGCAAAATATTATTTCGTCCTTTTTAATTTGTTTTGAAGAAACCAAGCCTCTGCCTGTACTTTTTCCACAGTCAACTATTTGGACAGATTCAAATGCAGCCGACATGTTCCTTTAGTTTATCTAATGTAGTACCTGAAACAAATAAAATTATTTAAAAAATTAGACATGTGGAAATATAGAAATCATAGAAATCATAGAAATATAACTATACATTTTATAGAAAGTAAATCATAGAGATTTACATTATATAGTCAAACTAATTAAGAGACAATAGAGACTAATTGAGTAATAGAGACACAAAACTAAGAGAAAAACTGCTAATATCAAATATTTTTATAAATTTTAAAACAATATTCACTGGTTAATTTGTAAAATCGTATAGTTAATAATTTTAAGGAACTCTTGTTAATAATGTAACAACCAAAATAAATTTGTTTATAAATTTTTAAAATATATATTAACATTGATATACAACATTGAGCTTTAAAAAAGATAATTAAAATAATAATTAATATCACATTAAGACAATTTAAAAACAAACACAATATCATAAATAAGGCAATTCCTCTGCAATGAATGACCTAAAAATCCACAATATTAACAACAAGTAATCGACACACCTTTATATAATACTAATGTGAAACATTCTCATAAGAGAATTGTAATGTATTCTTCAACAAAACAATGATAAGAATCAACAATAATAAGAATCAAATGAACCAGTATGTTAAAAACAAAAACTGTAATTGTTGTATACAATCCCAATAATATTTCAACCATAAAAGTTATGACAGATTTGTTTTCTGAATCTGAAATGAGATTATGCGAGATAGTTGTCCACAAAAGAAGAAATTCCGAATAATTTAGGAGAAGAACTATTATTTTCAGTTTCATTTATTTTCATAAATTTGAATCATTTTGTCTCAACTACTATCTTATACCAGAATATATTATACTACCCAAGATAACTAATGGACATCCAAAGGAGTTTCTGAAATGTGGTCGTTTTAGGTACATGTGTCAATTTTATGTTCATACCCCCCCCCCCCCCTCCAAAACACTGGATTATGACATTGGACTAGAGAGGAATGAATTGAAAACACAAAATAATGAAGGATAGAGATAGATGAAAACTGTGATAGTCCAACTTATGATGCTGATGAAGATTACCATTACTAAAAAGTTATATATTTCTATTGTAACTTTAGTTTATTATAGTGTTCTTATTCTAGACTATTGCATAAATTGTAAAAAACAGTTTCTTTCTTATTTTTACTGTTTACTTTTAGTATTATAACAAATTATATACTTTATTTCGCTTTTGCCAAGTTTATTTCAGTAAAAATTAATCTTTTTTTGGATGGACAAATAATTAAAAAATTCAATCCTTCAGATGAAAAATTACAAAATAATATATTATGGTTGTACAGTAGAATTCGTCTATATTGTATTTGGATATATCATATTTTTCTCAATGCACTGGAAAAATTCCTATATATTATAAATAAATAAAAATAATTGATTAATATTTTGACATAGATAATATTAAAAAATTCTTCTGTTTTATTAGCTTTTAAATCAAAATTTTACCTACATATGTTACCTATATAGAAAGTATTATAGATAAAAAAAACATGCCACAATATGTATTGTAAATAGTCTGTAAACAAATTTCTATTCTATTTTAATTTAGAAGATAAACTGATAAACTGCTTTTCAGGCTTAAACTGAATGAAATTATTATTTTTTTAATTTTGCAAATACTTACTTTTTTCACTGGTATCAAAATAATTATCAGTAGAAGAATATCTAAAAAAATATTTTAAAGTATTTCAAAAATATGTAAATATACATTTTTTGAATTGCACATTATTTTAATATATACTCAAGTCATAATAATAATAAGCTATTGTTAATAATATATTCAGTTAAGACTGGAAAACATTTAAAAGTTTTCTAAATTGATTTACAAAAAATTTGTAAATATGGAACTGTAATACTCAGTGTCCAGGGTAAGCTAATAGCATTTTAAATTAATTTACTCAGACTTATCTGATATTTCTTTATCAAAAAAAGTATATCACAGATGTATTTTGACAAAAAATTGTTTAAACTTCATTGTATGTGTTATCAAAAGTTTTTTTAAATATTTTTTGATAAAATCCATGATTTAAGACAATTTTTTAAAAATATCTCATCTATGGCATAACATTAAAAAGTCATGGTACTATAGCCACTACCTTTTCAAAAATTTGAAATTGAAAAATATATACAAGTTCACATTATTGAACTTGTGTGAAAATATGAGAATATGATATGGATGAATTATATTGTAAAACAATAAATGGACATAGTCAATAGATAAATTTATGAGTCATATTATATTTATATATTCTAAAATTCATTTTTTTTATGTCTACTCTGGCTAACCAGAACAAGTTGTATGATAAGAATATGTATGTTAGACCCCAAATCAATACAATAGTTTCCTTAAAACTTGGGTTCTGTATAAAAAATTGATAACATAAAATACTTTTCTTATATCTTATAAAGGGTTAGACATAATATATATATAGGTATTTAATACCTACATATATTATGAGGCAAGCATTTAGCAGTCTTCTTTTATATAAAATGTGGACTGTGATTTTATTAGACAATAATAGTATGCATAATGACACCCACAAAGGTGTCAGTACCTATTACAAACAATATAAATAGGGACAATAATTGAATAAGTGATGCATATAATATGGTTCCTACATTATTTTTATATTGCTTTCCCAGTATTTCCATTCCCAGGCCTATTTTCCTGGTTTTACACCAAAAAATATGAAATTAATGTAAAACTGTTGAAAATAACAAAAATAACTTAGTTGAGTCCACTTATAGGAAATTCAAAGGGCCCCACATAAATATTCAATATAACTGAACATTGATATAAAAGGTTTTCAAGAGAAAATTAATGTTCAAGACATTTTAAAATAGTAAATGGGGAAGCACCTAAACATTTAGAAAATTCATTTTTTATTTCCCTTTTTTCAATAGTTTTCAAAACACCTTATCTTAGACTCTCACATTGATTGATATGTTACTTTCCATATTTAAAAAATTGGAGACTGGTAAAGCAGATGGTAATTGTAATTTGATTATTTGTGCAGTGCATATTAGTAATAAGTGGAGATTGATAAAATGTTACCAACACATAAACATAAAACTTAGATTATTGTAATATTGTGCATTTTAATATGTTTTATTTTTCTGCATGTTTGCCATAATTGCCAAAATAAGTTAATTTATGGCCTGATACTTAAAGATCACATTAATTACATATTTTATGAGAAGTTTCCTAACCAGGAATAGCATTTATAAATTCCATGAGTTTCTTTGGTTTGACATAATTTACTGTTCAACTTAATACTTTTATACTATACATGTCAATAATTGTCATAATTTAGGTTTAACAGAAAATGTCCTTGGTATATTTGTAATTGCCAAATGATGGTAGGAATATATATAGATGAAGATGAGCTATTCTATAAGCAAATCAGGGCTGGCATAAAAGGTCAGACTGGACAGTCCTTATCCTGACCAATAATTTACTAAGTGCCCTTTTTGATACCTATGTATATTTGCTGTAGTGTTGTATGGAGAGAAAATATAGTAAGATTAATATTAAAATAAATTATAATAATGTTATATAATGTCCTTATTTGTTTCTGTAGTTGTCTCAATGATAATAACAATAATGTTTTATTGTAAAAAAGGGCCCAAAAATTACCTAGACAGTATTACAAATAACAAACTTTCTAGTATAAAATTTTCAATAAAAAATAATTTAGTCAATTACAGAAGTAGATTAATATTCAAATGAATTACAAAGTGTCTTATATAAATATAATTTGAATCAATTACATTCCATATTCTATGATATGTAATTGATTTAAATTATAGTAGTTCAGGATCACAGAGGATGATCAAATATATATGTTTTAAATTGAATAAATTGTAAATTATTTTTTTTATGAGAATTTTAGTGTTTTTCCATATTAATGAATATGATAAATTAAATGGTTTTTAGCCAATTTTCATGAAATGCATATTTTAATGAAAATAAAGATGTTATTCATACTTTTGAAAAATTCAATGCATACCATTTTGTTAATCTAATCATTTTAAACATATTTCAAGCAAAATTATATGGATAATTAAAACTAAATATTTTCTAGAAACATTTGAATGTTGGTTTTCTAGCTAAAATACGCCTAAAATAGGCTTAAGTACTATTATAGTTAAATAGGTTTCTGGAAAATGATTAGCATGACTTTTCAATGTAAATTTACTTGTAATATTAAGCAAACATTTATATTATTAAAATGATATGCATCCATTTATTCAAAAGTTTGAATAAGATCATATTTTTTTTAAATGTGCATTTTAATGAAAATTGGGCAGGTGAAAACAATAAAATTTCACCTTTTCATTAATATGGGAAAAAATTGTACAATTTCTGAAAATTAAAACACACATATTTGATCATCTTATGGATCATATTACTTGATAAAAGTATCAAAGAAGATTGAAACCCTCTGGTGTCCCGGACTATTTCGAAAAAATCATGATTTACGATATTACAACTATAAATTTACTCAAAATATCAGGGATATAAATAATTAATTTATCAATAATAAAACATTGGACTCATTAAAAATTCGTTTACATCTTTTAATAATCGTCGTTAAATATACTTGATATTTGTGTAGGATAAATTTATTTTAAATTTTTTTATTATCTAAAAAGATAAGGTAACCAAAAATAAAAATATATTAAATTTTTAAACATACAACATTTCATTAAAATACGCGCTGTTAAATAAATAAAAAATTATTAAATGAAATCATTGACCTATATATTATTTATCAATGAACAAATCAATGTTTGGCAGTTGTGTAAAATCTCTTGCATTAACACATAAACCCTAATAAGCGTATGATTACACTCCACAACAGTGGGGAGAAATCTTTTTCAGAACTGCTATTGCGCAACGATGGGTAGACACCATACATTTATATATTATCAGTCGAGAATAAAATTAGAACTATATTTATCAATTAGTTCTTTGAGAACAAAATACGAACACAAATATAGTATTATAGCAACATCTTTGGCAAATATAAGAATCGTTTATTTGAAAAAGCTAAATAATTTAAAAATTAAAATAATGAAATAGGTTTTTCGAAAATATAAATTAAATAAATATAAAAAGATATTTTGTAAATTGCAAAAATGTTTACAAAATAAAATTTTAATTATGAACTAATATGTTACCTTTTCAATTAAATTTTATAATTGCAGCTACAGTTACCACTTTATTTATTTATATTTATTTATATATATTTTATTTATATATATTATATATATAAATAATATATAAGTCATTGAATGAAATATATATTAAATTGAATTATTTTAATGAATTAAAAATTAATACGTTATATATATTATATGAATGAAATTTAACATTAAAAAATGTATAAAAATTATAGCAAAATATTTAATTATGTCAATTTAAAATGATTCTTTATACGATTTTTTATGTAAAATGATTTAATGTAATGTAGACATGATTTTTATTAAAAAAAACATTTCTAGCATAAAGAATACCACAACAGTAGTCATTTACATAACTACAAATAAAATAAAATTAATTTATCCGAGAAAATATCATTATCTTTCTCGGGGATATGTAAACAATGTGTTGTTTCTTTAAAAGAGCAAAACACAATTGATAAATTAAATGACAAAATACTGCAGTTGTGACAACAATTCGCAAAATATCATAAAAGGTATCCATGGTTGAAAATATAGTAATATATATAAAATTTATTTTTATATTTAAATGGTGTATAAGCATCGACTTATATATTATTAATCTAGACCGGCAAACTAATCCAAAAACGTCCAGAGCGCATTTCAATTATATACGGTATTAGTTTCGTTTAGAGGATATTCAATCAATATTATATAGTTTAATAGACTTTTTATCATTATATATTGATTGAATACCATCATTTGAACGAATCTTATACGATATATAATTGAAAGGCATTAATGACTCAAAATTTTCCTATTGACTGCTAGATTTAAAGAAGGACCATATTATAACAATGAGTATATAGAATGCTTTTGGTTCACTTTCACAAATTAAGTGAAAATGACTATAGACAACCGCCCCTTCAAGCTCCCTAACTATACCTACCTTCGAGGACGTTTATTACTATTGAATATTGGTCAGTTTATTGCCAGTCTAGATAAATAATATATAAGTCATTGGGTGTAAGCATCGTCTTGTTTTTCTTATTATTTAACAAAAAGCACCAATTCAACAACATAATATCCCACTGATATATTGATTGATATATCTTAAAATTCTATCATAATATATCATAAAATTCTCTTAACATATCGCAGCAGTAGGTTCATATAAAAATGAAACGATAAAAAATAATTGTCACAATTAACATATAGTATTTACTAGCTTTCGTTGCGTATAGACCACCCTATAATAATGTTCAGTCTTTAATATTTTTGCCATACGAAAGTTTTGAAATCCAAGTATCTTTTCCGACCTTTGGCATGAAGAAGAATGTACCTCATGTAGGGCATTTATTCGGTTGTGGCGCCAATTTAAAAAGCGATTTAAGTTACACGTTGTCAGAACTATAACTGTGTTATATATACAGCTAACAATTCATTGTTTCAAGACTATATAATGAGATTTATTAGTACGTAACAAGAGTATGTAATCAATATATGGTTATAAATTGTTGTAGATTTCACTCAATAGTGTTTTTCTTACTGATTTTTTTTATTTTATACATATTAATAAAAACTAAAAAAATATCAATTTATATTTTATTAACTAACAGGAATTCATAAAGTATCTCACTATTTAAAAGAATTATTCAAATATTTAAAAAGTCAATAAATAAGGACTTTAATACTGTATATTATTCACATTGCAATGCAGGATACATAATGCTTCTAAAAACTAGAGCTGTCTAAATGTTAGGTGTTCATTACTATATGTAATTATAGAGATTATAGTATTTATTTAAAATTTAATAAATAGTTGTAACTAACTCTGCTCTCAGTTAAGTTGTCTTCAGAAAAACTTCATATTTGATTTAATTCAAACCAGTTGAAAAGAAGATTATTATAATATTTACAGACAAGAAAGGGTATGTGGTAGGGCAGCTTTAAAAGTATAGAAATTACAACAGACAAGTGGTGACATTTAAATGAAACTCAACAGGGAAACAAGTTTAAGTATAGAAATGAATGTTATTGTTGAAATAGTTGATAACGCGCACTGTTTTGATAATAATAATTATCGCCCCACACAATAGTCTTGTAAGTATTAAGACAACATCTTATAATATAATCATATTACCAGTGAAATGAATAATAGTTATGTATTAAAAATAATCAAGCAAAATTGACCGACAGTACATAGACAACACACTGTACAGACTACGTTAGTTGATTGAATATATTATCGAATGATAGAAATCCCTAGTCCAAAATATACATAATAATAATAATATTGTCAAGATTACTTTTAAAATACATAGGTACAAAATTCAATTACAATAGTATTTTTAATAGCAGAATTTTGAATGTCTGTGAACTTCTAAAATGATAAACAAAAACTATAACAACAAATCGAAGAGGCGCCATTGAGAAAAAAGAAAAATATTACATGCATACGACAATCGAAACACAAACCGTTTAGACACAAGGAGCGATTGGACTGCCTTCAAGTGACTTACTATTCATTAAAAAATTGTAACGGACAGAAATAAGTCGTGGTACAAAGACATATGCGTAAAAAACAAGATGCAGTGTACCACTCTTAATACACCGAATAATCTTTATACAATGGAGAGGAATAAAGTGACAACTGTCAAACAATTGTACATAACATTTAAAACTAAAATTTATACACTTTAGGATAGTAGTGAGATGTTACACAATATTTAGTATCGGACATTTATAGACAATATATCTGTTTTGACAATAGGATTAGTTGGAATAGACTTTAAAATTAATTGAACTAACTAAAAGAGTAATATAGGCAAGCTAAAATACAATAGCAAAAAGCAGTAATGAAGGGAATAGTAGAGTACCTAGTCAACATGGAGAGTTTAAGAATAAGAGAAAATAATCATACAGCACGCATGCAACAACAATATCGTACCCAATGCAAAGCAAGAATACAAAAGTATAATGAATATGTAGTGCTTGGTTGTAGGGGTGTTAAAGGGACAAGAAGTCCTAACAATTCTTGTCTTAGGTAAATCCAGACCAACTTAAACTTATTTATAATTGTTTTAATTAATTTCTAGATATTTTTTGGTAAAATATCATTTGTGAAGTGGGTATTTAAAAAAATATTACAAGGTGGTAATGGATTTACCCTTGGACACACAAACAATAAATTCGCACCAGCCAGATTTTTGTATAGTCACACACGTAGTCATTATATGCGATTTAATCATCAGAGTCTTTAGTCTCCTGTAAAATTAAAAAAGCAATGCTTATAACTAATTATCAAAGTTATTAAACTACATAATTTAAGTAAACATAAAAATAATAAAATATTCTGCCAGATAGAAAGGAAGAATAGGTATCAGTCATACCATGTTTTAAAAACGTGAAATCAACTGTTCTAAAATTAATTAGAATATATTATAGGTAATAAAACATACTTATGAGAAAATTGATCATTGCTTAAAATAGGGGAACATATCAATAACAGGAGGATAACAATGCAACACTGGTTTAGATTTATGTATATCAATGCTAATTAATTTAAAAAGATGTTACAATATTTTCTATAAAGTTGTCTAAGGTTAATCATTTTATACTTTGAACTGCAGATCCACTTTTCCTTCAGACAACTATTTTCGAATTAGATTACTAAATATTCATGATTCACTATTTTTAAATTTTCATTCTGATACTCACATCTAAATTACTAAATTCCAAACAATATGGCATTAAAGGTGAGCAAAATGTATCTAATTAAAAACTGAAAAAATGGTTATAGCAATTGCGAAAATCGGTTTATTATTAATTTTGTTCTCAATGAAATCGTTTAATAGTCAACGTATTCATGGTCTTATTGAACAGAGAACTAACATTTTCAAGTCATACCAGTCGCAGAACCATTAAACTGATTATCTAACTTATTCCAAACACTAACTAACAAAGATATTTTTTTTACTAATTTTCATAAATGTAAGACTTTCCAATACACTTTACTAAATTTAAAAATTAAAAAAATTCATGACTTTTCTATTAGCTGAATGGATTTTTGCAATTCCAAGACTTTTCCAGTTTTTAAAGACCGTACAATAATGAGAGCAATAATGTCATCATAAACAATAAGTCTAAACATAATTCAAGGTTTGTAGAATACATTAATAATATTTTTAAACAATTTCAAGTTTATAAAATTTACATGATTTGAAATCATTAATGTTCATAAATTTATCTTTGGCGAAGTATAAATTTAAATATACAATTGAAAATGGACTACACTATTTTGAAAGACTAAAACGTGTGAATATTCTATAACTATAGTGAAAAGAAAAGGTTGCTTTTATTTTAAATAGAAGACAACAAAACCAAATCTATTATAGCATTTCAGATTGTGAAAATTACTGAATACAGGTTAAGTTACTGCACTGGTTCTAATCAAGACTCCATAAAAGTATCGAAGATCGTCGTTTATAAACCATCCGAACCAGAGACAATTTGTTTAAAAACATTTTGCTAATATATATAATTATATAGTATATAGTAAAATAAATTCATTTTCACATACATGGTAATAGATTGTTGTATAATATGTAACAGAAAAGTATTTTTTTGAATAAGTCAGTGATGATATTGCTTTGTCAACTGTACAGGCGTGTTTGTTTGAGTCCAGGGTTTGATTGTTTCAAAGTCTTAATAATGAGGAGAGTCATCTCCTTTCTTTCACCTGTCTACATCTCATTTCTTACTTGTTAACAAACTCAATATACTAACGCTTTATATGGGGGAAAACTATTTTAGTAGTACCCGTTCCAAATTCTTAATAAGAGTTATTAAAATTACCAAGCAATTTTTTCACAATCATTATGAAATACACATTCAACCAGACAGAGACGGGAATTGCATAATCATAGCCATCTGGATTACACTCAGAAAACATTATAATCGTTGGCTTATGTAAGAAAAAATGTAATGTTGTAGATAGGTAACAAAAATAGTGCTAGCTTTCTTTGAAGTCAGGATTAGAACCAGTTGACGTATTTGAAATTTTTTTTAAAGAACGAATCAAATTGATAAGAATATTAAATCACAAAAAGCCATGCTTTGACGAATAAGGAAAATCCTCACCATATACAAAATACGAACATTCAATCTCTCTGTAATGTAATAAAAGGAGAGCACTCTCGGTGAAAAAAAATCATATTATTTAAATTGTTATCAATTGTTATCCTATTCTAAAATATGACAGGACTTAAATTTAACACAAAAGAAATGTTAGCCTAAGTAACATCGAGCAACTAAGACAAAGTTATCATTAAAGAAAGATAATTATACAAGGATGACACGTCTTTTCCTATCAGCGAACGATAACACATGAATGAACGAACCAGAGAACTGAAGCTACTACTACAAGCCAGTCGACTGAGAATGAAAGATAGAGGTGAGAAAATGATGACTTGTCGTTAATTGAATCAATAATTTGTTTATGTACTAGACAAAATAATAGTTTACTAGAAAAATTAATGCAATAAAGATTAATAAATTTTTGTAGGGAATACTAGTAAACTGTTATTATATATATTATTATTATATTTGTTTAAATGTGTTAAAATAATGATATAATAATACAAATAAATACCGCCATATTAAAAAGGTAATTAATATGCACAGTTTTTACACGCGATTTTAGCTGATTTAATGATATTTTACAATAAAGTATTTTATTATATATTTTTGTATGCCAATTTACTCTGATATACGCCGAATTAATCCGTCCTGGGCTGAATGGAATACAGACAAATAGAAAAACTATGCTAATCAGAGGGTCAACATGATTGTAAATAAATGAAACTCAAAACCTAAGTAAATTCCCATTTCCCCAAGTGGTGAGAACCCTGTATAATACAACTAACAGAATAATTCAATTTAAAACACTGAAAGTTAACATACAAAAGGTGTCATAAATTAAGAGACACGATGATAAATTAAATTATCGAGTTAAATAGAACACAATTAAAAAATAATAGAAAAATGTCCTAATAAAACTTAAAATTAAAGACAAATTAGTAGATGTGCAAAGAACCAAGAAAAACTCACCATGTTTCTTTCGTTATCAGGATGTTCTGGTACACATTCGTAGAAAACTTTCTCAATTAAGTGACGTCTAAAATAAAAATAAAATTCACGCTAAAATAATATTATAGTATAACAAATTCATTTCGAAAAATTCTTTAGACCTCCACGCCAATGTACACATAAATACATTTAAATTAATTAAGAAAGATAATATTATGAATAATCCATCCTCCTTTTCAACAAGGTAAGTAAACATTTTTAAATAGAGAAATACTTACTTGGCTGCCATTCCTCCAGGGGGGTAATTTTGCAATGAGGATGCATTTATCATTACAAGAGCTCCATTTAAATCGGGCTCCCCCTCGAAGCTGTCTACATATTCTGAAATTATTTAAAAATTAAAGCTTATAGAAACTCTATCAAGAAAATACTTGAGATAATTCTATTTCAATTTTTTCCTATATAAAAACACTAATAAATGTGAATTTGTGAAAAGTAGAGACATAGTCTTACTCTTAACAAGAGTTGTGAGTTCTGTGTCCAATTCTTTGTCCTTCCTTTGCAGGTCAGGATCAACCTGAGGACATTTCTCAAAACCAACCAAAACAATGCTCATATTGTCACGACTTCCCTGTAAATAGATTCAAGAAATATTTGTTCGATATTATTTGTAGAAACATCGATAAAAATACACTATCAAGAACTGAATAAACAACTGACTATAATTAATACAATACATCTAGAAACTATTGCAAATGTTTTTTTTATAATTCGGGTGTAAACCCTTCCTTTGAAAACTATTCCTACGAATATGTATGATTAAATACGTAACAGCAATTTAAATAGTCAAAAAGATTCTACGTATAATCAAAATGAATATTCCACCGAAGTAAAACAAGGTTCCACCTTTCGTTAAATAAATAGGTATTGTATAATATTGTCATCTGGCTGCCTCATTCGCATTGATTTAACACCCTAACTGAAAACAAGATTAGCATAACTGTACAATGCAATCGTGATCAAGTTAGTGTTATCAATGGCAACTAAATAATATCTTACTACAATAACCTGGATCAATGGAAACTAAAAATAGTAAAATGATGCAGAATGAGTCATTTACTAATAATAGTTGTACATAATTGTGTTGAACTGCAATTGTATAGGAAAATCTAGTTGTAACCTGTAACCTGAAATTGATTGTATTGTGCATTTGTGAATACTGTGAACAACTATATAATAATATAAACTTGATAATACGGCGTTGAGTAAAACGAAGGTCAGACTAAAACTAACTATGATCTATAACAGTATAGAGTGGATATAAATGCAAAAAATTTATATATTATTATATTGATAGGATCATGATAATTCATAAATGTTTTCCCTTGTTTAAACACCGCCAGTCTGTAGAGAAAATGAAAACGGTTAACTAACTGCCTTGTTCAAAATTAAATGTCTAAAATATTCAGTTACCTTATAGAGAGATGTATCGATTACTTCATCACAGACATCCGATAGAACATCAGAACAACGAAGCCTATGAAGTAAGAATTCACAGATGTCATCATTGCTCATAACATCCCAGACACCATCGCAGGCCAGGACAATAAGCTGATCAGTCTCTTTGCAACGGTCAATAACTGTAATTTCCGGCTCAGGAGAGACAAGTTGTTCGGTGGGTCCCTTACCTTCTACTCTTTTGTAGTCGTAGTCACCAAGGGACCTAAATTTGGACATGAAGTTTTGTACGGCTTAAAATAAAATATATTCTTTTTTAATTGTGTTTGTACTTCCTACAACGTGTATACTATTAGATAATACTAGTCTAAAATGTACTTTAAAACGTACGCAAACAAGATTGACATATTATATCGATAAAGATAAGGAAATTGAAAATATTGAAGTCGTGTTTATTAGTTTTGCTCTATTTAGAAAAAAATGATTTCGCAGTCTTGTATCTAGATGTATATGAATAAAATAGAATTAATTAAAGTAAAAATAATAAATTTAATACCTGGAGACAGCTAAAGAACCATTGACTCTTTGAATCATAACACTACCCCCAGCATTTACAATTCGTTCTTTCTCGATTGGATTAGCAGGTTTATGATCCACAGTAGAGAATGCAACCTTTCCATCCTGAATAAGAACTGCTCTCGAGTCACCACAGTTAGCAAAAAAGATTCTTTCTGGTGAGACGAGAACACACACCGCTGTACTACCAGACTTATCCTCGCAAGATTCCATCTCTGGATTGCGACGCATTTGTTCATCGAGACTCAGAAATCCTTCACGGATACCATGTTGAACCTCTTCAACGGAAGGCATTGATTCTGGTTGTATTTTCTTAAATTCTTCCGTTTGTGTAATAGCCTAAAATCAAAAATCATATATAGTATATAGAGTAGTTTTTTTTATTAATATATGTAAAATAGATCTGACCTTCAAAAGTTCATTGGCACAAATTTCAGACACTCTGGCACCAGCATGTCCATCAAAAACTGCAAAGTAAGACCAATCTCCCATATTGCCACCAAGACGTGTTATTGCACAATGTGCATCCTCCATCTCGACTCGCCATCCTTGCATACTCGAAAGCCCGTAACGTAATCCATTACCATTTCCCGATTCATTATGCTTCTCTGTTTTAGGTTTATCAAGAAAGGCACCCATTTCTGCTGTACTAACAAAGCGCTAAATTAAAGAGCTGAAAACAACCAATTTAAAAAGAAAGATATTTATTATTTCGACAATAAAAATAATTTATTAAAAAGCAGTCAATACAATAATAATATTTAGTGTTAAATTTAGTTATATCCTAGTGTTTCATAAACTATTTTTTTAATTATTTGAAATTACAATATTTCAAAAAATAATATGACGACTTTTGCATAGTGTTCATGATGTATTACTCTTACTTGTCCAAATATATTTCTAAAAGTTTAAAGATAATATATTATTTTTTTATTTCTGGAAAAGAAAATGTTGTTAGTAATTCATTTATTATCTAACTTAGTCAATGTATAAAACAATAATAAATCAGTTTTATTATATACAGTATATATATAATGATTCTTAGTCATATTGTTCTATTGAAATCAGTACTAATAATAAATCAAGTTTTCTATAGGCATTTAATTACTATAATAGTAATAATTTAGTATATTTTATTCTTTTTTTTTAAAAATAAAAACCATAAAAATCCGATATTTGAAGGAAAATATATAATATTTAAAAATGGAACCATAATACGAATTATATACTAATTGAAAAATATTATATAAAAATTAGAACAAATTTACAATATACAAACAATGAATTATTAAATATGTAATAATAATAAGTTTAGATGTTAACTAACAAAATATTTTAGTAAGGATGCCAAAATAATGAATTATGAAATGAGTAAAAATGAGATAAAATTATATAGAAGCAACTAAAAAATGAGAAATTTTCTAAGAGTTTTGAATGTTTGCAGGGTGTTAACAAGCCTATAATAATATGTGCTTCATTTATTAGAAATAAAAAAATTGCTATATGCTATATATATATATATAGTCATCCAAACATGATGTAGTTGTAAACATCTTGACATTAAGAGTCCATATATAAAGTCAACTTAGGACATAATTTTCTAGACTTTTCAGCAAGCTATCTGGACAATTTTTTGTAGGTACAATGAATATTAAAAGTAATGTAAAAATTTAAATATTAATGAAAATATGAAATTTGGAAAATAAAATGATTCCATTTAGTTTTTGACAATCAAACTGATAATAATGGACATTATGCATTGTAAATTTTAGGATTTTTTAAAAGACAGTTATTAATTTTGAGAAATTTCAAGAATAGGGTAGGTTAATTTCAGAAAAAAAACAAAAATCTGTTTTTAACAATGTTTAAAAAATTTCATAATAAGAACTTACATAATATTTATACATTCAAACCTTTCTCTACATATTAGAAATAGTATAAATCTTAACTTCTTAGTGAGAATAACAGAAAAATAGATTTTTTAATTTATTTGTTATTATCCCAACCCCATTTAGGAAAAGTTTAATTTTATTGTTGAATTAGGAAATATTTTTAATTAATTAAGTTAATTGAAATTACCTTCAAAATCTTTTGTGGTAACAAATAAAACAATAAATTGAAAAAAAATACTAACATTTTTTTTATTTAAAATGAAATTGTTATATTATAGAGAAAATGTACTCAAATTAATATTAACAATTTGATTAAGTTACTTCATTATATGTGTAAACACTATACAAAAAGGTAAATTTATAGCTTTTATAATTTGAATGTAGAAAAGTAAGTCTGATTTGGAAAAGAAAATTTTCCGTTATTACCCTACTTAACTTATTAACCTTTTACATGTGCTGGAATGAAATTTTGCAATTCCAGGACCTGTACAACCTTGTTCACTTCCATTGAACAATATGACTCCCATAATCATAGTGTGTATCTATATAAATGTAATGAAACTGTGATTTATTATAGTTTCATTTTATAGTATTTTTGTTCCAATTATGTGGAGTTCAAATTAGACAAAAATGATTTTTAGTAGTATAAGTTAAACTTACAATTGTTAACCAAAATTCAATTTTCTGATTGTTAATTAATAACCTAATAGTAATGTAATAGAAAATTTCCTTGCTTGAGAACAACTTTTAACTTAATTATTCTTATGATTAATAAGGGATTAACTTAATAAACTTATAAATCTATTGAGTCAAGACTTTATAACAGTCTCATTAATTAAAAAAATTACACTCCATCATGATGGTGTCAATGATTTGCATATAGTTTACACACAATGATGCACACAATGTTGTCAGTCACCATTATTACTGAGAGCCATTATTTGAATAGGTGGTGCAAACATGATGATGCAATTCGCTAGCCTGTTTAATAGTCAATACATATCAATGATTAAAATGGTTTAGATTACAGAAAATCATGTTCTCATATTTATTTATAATCCCCAATTGAAGGTAGGAATTAATATATATAATATTCTGTAGTTGAGTTGTTCTACAAATTCTGTTCACAATTTACATTAGCAAGGGTTTCAATTAACCATTTTTATTAAAAAAAATGTTATATTAATAGGCAAAAAATTAGGGAATTTGATTTGTGTTCTGATTAGTCAATAGTTTTGATTAGCTGGAGCAGACTGTATTATGATTATATAATAACTGAATTTGATAAAATTCATGAGTATTATATAAAAGTATAAATATAATTCATTAACTGTATTTTTAATGTGAATTCTGTTTGAAGGTGTTTTCCATTAACATGGAATTTTCAAAGCTATTTAATCAGTTTGACAAATATTCAGGCAGTCTAACTAGCCACTCAAAATATACTGGAAATTATCTATAGCCTATAGGGCCTTATGGCTACACAGTCAATGTAGGAATAAAAATCTACTTGAACAAAAATCACTTAAAAATCTAAAATTTTGGATTTAAATTATTTATTGTAAATTATTTAAAATATTATAATACCAATACAATAAAAATAGTAATTGAATAAATATATATATATATACAATTCCATTGACTATATTATGAAATTTAATTTTTTTTATGTATTAATTAAAATTAATAAAATATATGAAAAAAGTGCCTTAGAAGTCCCATGCAAAGCATGATAATTATTCTTTATATTTTCAAAAGTAACTTCAATACCATTTGTGTACAGTTGTATCATTGGGTTTAACAAAATTCTAGGTGTGGTTCACTGTTGCATGATTTTGCAGTTGATTATAGCTGGCATATTGGTCAGTTATGATCCATGTGCCTAGAGGGACATGTTTTACAATAATTGATAACAATGTGTCAGCAGGAAAATCAGATACTTCTACCATTACAGAATTTTGGGAATTTTATACAATGATACCCGAAACCCAGTGCCCATTTCTGTACTGTCTGTGATGATATTTCCAATGAAAAATTAACTTTCATTAATTTGAACCACTTGGTTGGGTCCACCCATTATAACAGGACGGTCAATTACCCAAGACATTTATAAATTTAATAAATTTAAACCAGTCAACAAGTGTAGGCTGATTTACACTAATTTCCAGCTGGACAACATACTATCTTTTATCAGTTGACCATAGTAGGCAGTATCCACTAACTGAGAGAGATATCAAGACTGATAATCACTTCTTACAGTACCAGTGTTTCTTATTGGTGAATTAAGAATGATTGGCAAATGCCATGGAAACATTACATATCATTGTATTCTCAAGCCATATAAAATAAGTCTCTGTATCATAAGTAATGTTCAATAAAACAATGCAGGAAGTCATATTAAGCTTGCACAAAATTGCAGGGCATAATTGATTGTTATTTTACTGTTTCTCTAACTCAGAGTTTTTTCAGAGAAAAAATCATGCACATTTTTAACATGTATAGAGTACTAAACTACAGGGTTGCCACTTTTTCGACTGAGTGAAATTCCCGTTTTTTCCCACTAGTTAGAATAGAATAGATATAAACTGTTTTTCTTGAATTTAATAATTATTAAACATATATTTTCAATAAAATTGATGAATAAAATCATGCAAATATATACATGTGATACATATAATGATTTCGTTTACATATATTACTTTTTATTTAATCCATTAATGGAAGCAGTTACACTTTCTAAGTCACTTCATAACTCACAAGTGCGCTTGGTCAGAGCATGAGCCTCTTTAAAGATAACTGTGTTGTTTGTGTTGCTGGCCTCTTCTGACAACCTGAAACT
>JAUZNC010044090.1:0-16863 GCA_034780395.1 Vannuccia rotundouncinata | reverse complement strand
CCTAGTTCAATGAAAAGGTTCAACAGTTTGGTGTCCACCCTCCCTAGTTCAATGAAAAGGTTCAACAGTTTGGTGTCAACCCTCCCTAGTTCAATGAAAAGGTTCAACAGTTTGGTGTCCACCCTCCCTAGTTCAACAGTTTGGTGTCAACCCTCCCTAGTTCAATGAAAAGGTTCAACACTTTGGTGTCCACCCTCCCTAGTTCAATGAAAGATTCAATATTAATTATTTAATTCAATTTTCAAACCTTCAAAACACTTTTTTTCTTAAGGATGAGTTGGAACGGTTGAGAAAAAGTTGCGATGATCTCTCTATCGATCGTGATCGAATTCAGTCTGAAAAACGTCGACTGGAACAATTGTACGAAGAGGAGACTAGGTATCGTGAGAAGATGGCCCAACAGATGGACAAGTCTAACGATATTGCTGCTGCTCACCAAGCTTATGCCAGGTAGTTATATCTTTGCAAAATACAATGCGTAATATAATAATGCTATAATTGATATTTAAAATTCGCATACCATATAAAACTTGCAAAATTCTTTAAATTCAGAACATTTAAAGTTGTTAATTGTCTTCTTTGCGCCTTCCAATGTAAGCAGTATGGACCAACTGGACCAACGAGACGCCGCCGACCCTCGCTGGGACCACAGTCATCCTCGTCTCTTCAACTCAACCAGTTTAGTGTCGCTGGACCGGAGAGGAGATGCCCTTTCTCCACCGACTCATCACTACACCTCCGCACAGCCGCCACCCGCGGCCTACGGTCACTCTAGTAACAGTAACTATGGCAGTTATCACCATGTTAAGTCAGGAGGTGGGGGAACTGGGTCTGCTGCCGTCTCAACGGAATTTCTGCATCGAAAGTTAAGGGCGGAATTGGATCGAAGCATCGCCAAACATCTGGAGGCATCCAAGGTTGGTACGTGTTTCAATTCTACAATATCAGGCAGTAGTATGTGTAGTTATATCCCGGTGTACAATAGACTTACTGTAATCTTGGCTTACACACCAGTTTATAATAGAGACAATAGCAACCACATGGCAGTAAGCGAGGGGAGAAGTGGAGGACTCATGGCCGGGATATCACCATCCCATACTACTTCATGCATTAATTATAACTGTCCTGTTGTGATGTTACTTCATTGAGTTTTTTTCTAATTCTTTATTTTGCAAATATTGTTATAACAGTCAGTTAAATTGTTTATTATTTGTTAATTAATAGTTACTAATTTTCGTCATAGTTATACGACTAGTGGTTTGCTCTTAACAGCCGCACCGGACCTTGACGAGTCAGCCGACAAGACACCACCCGGTCTACAATCCTCCGCGCTGGTGACCTCCTTTGTCCACTCCCAGAGTAACTGCTCCAGCGCCGGTAACAGTGTGCTTGGCTCAACCGCCAGTCTACGCAATAATAGAAACGAGACTAGTGACAATAAACCAGTGTTGAATGCAACTTCGAATAATGACTCTGACTATTTAACCTTCTTGAGGTCCAAATACTATCTATAAGAAAGCGCCGTCCAACCAATCGAAGTCCCTGCTCCCTTTACAACCTCGTCACCTATATTTCGTGTTGTTTTGGTGGTTCTACTCCACTCCTTAAAGTACCGCTTAGCAATAATTTCGCTCTCGTCAAAAAATATTGAAATTCACATTTCGGTAAAAATCAGTTTTATATATTTTTTAATTCGTCTATCTGGGATAATATCGAATGTAAAAAGAATTTGTAATATGAAATTTTCCAATATTCCTCCTAAGATTCGATATTTTATGAGAAATTAATCTTTTATTTTTGTTTTATATGTCCTAAAATCATAATTATAATTATAATTATATGATCATAAAATCTTTTTATCTCCCGCAGATTTCCTTTTATCTCCCGGAAATTTTTCGAATTCAATTCAAATATTTTTCGGGAGATAAAATAATTTTATCTCCCGCATATTAAAAATGTCAAACAGGCAGTCTTGAATAACTATTTATTATTTAAATAACAAACTCATTAGTAAACAACCTCCGTAACATGTAAATACTTTTATTACCTACATACTTTACACCTAGCAGTCATTAACCCATGAAGTACGGAATAAATAAAACATAGAAAAAATTACATACAACAATTAATTAGTCATTATGTTTTGCAACAGCGACATTAAATGCATTGCAAATAGATAAATCGATTTTAAAATAAAAATTTTAATTGATTAAGCTGTATGCATTTGGCAGTATACTGCCATAATTCATTTATATTTTTCAAACTTTTAAATCGATTATGTTGTAAGCATTTGCTAGAATACAGCCATAAAAGCGCATATTTCCCTTTTATAAGGTCTAGGCAAGTAAAAAATCTGCTCCTATGTGCATATAAAACAAAAATAAAGACATTGACATACCTTGAATTTCGGTATAAAATCCGAGAAGTAGAATTTGGCACGAGGCCGCAATACTAATATCCACCAAAATATAATCTTGAAGCAGTATTTTTATACATTAACTGACTCAATATAACTACCCAAGCTAACTTCCGATTGAGTTATATTTTTACTTCAATAAAATGTTTCAATCCGTTGATTGCGAACCCTGCTATGATTTGTAATAATTGATTAACGAATATTGTGATGTTCTAAAGCAAAAATTAACCTATGATATCAGACGAGAAGAAGTGTTTTCCTCTATTTCTTTTTCTAGTTTCAATATTTACAAATTTATAAATTTAGTTTTACAAATAATGCAAGTTGCTCTCATATTGGAAACAAATTAAAGTCTCCACTTAGGACCTGTTTGATGTCCACTTTTTTTATGGCGAGACTGACAAATTATTGCAAATTATGTTCAAAATAAAATAATATAAACAATTAGATTCTGCTCTTTAGAATTATTGTATTTAATCAATTTAATATATCGTTTCTAACCACGGTGTTGAAATCGTTTCACACAGATATTAACTATAAAATTCTTTACTTTATAACTTTACAAATTACTAAATGCAATAGCGGGCTTCGAGAGTGTATTTATACATCTATCCTCAAAACTAATCCCAAAATTGTCCCTAATTTGATCGCAACAGCTCGAAAGACACATTTACACCAGCTTTTCACCATAATAACTTGAACAATCACAGTATTTTTGTAGATAAGTTTTATTATATATCCGTGTGTGTGATTAATAATCACTTGTTTTCATTTGTATTTCAAATTTTTCTTAATTGTTCTCACGTACTTTTAGAAATCTAGAAAGAATCTCGTATTTTATAGATTTTTCAATACGCAGCGTTGTAATCCATATTTTAATTGCATTAATGTTTTATGTATTACTGTATAATATAGACATGCTGTATTAATGTATTAATATTAATAACTTATTTCAGTTGATCTGAATTTTGTATACATTTATCGTTCAATGTGATATTATTACGTAGGTTTTTTTCTTCACTTAACTTCTGTAGAATACTGAAATAAGTCTTATTTATTTATATACCTACTAGTAAAGTTAATTGTATAAATGTTAAACTTATCATACCATTATTAAATTCCGTCCACACCTAATATCTCATTCCTGGTTACAATTTTTTGAATTAGAAAATAGTTATAAATATAGCTTTGGTTTAATTATTTGTCCATTATTTGTACAGTGAAAACTTCTTTACATTAGTATTTTATTTAATATTGGTTAATATTTTTTAAAAATTAGAAAATTGGTCATGTGTAGTTTAGAAGAATGAAAAATTATACAGCGTGACTATATAATAACTCGTAGTTATGAAAAACTAATGTTATTAAAATGAAGGCCATGACAAAACGCATGCATTGTAATTGACTATACTTACCCTGCTATCGAACTTTTGAAAGCATATATTTTTTTTAATGACAACAGTAGTATCTTTAAGAACTGTTTTCCCTTCCGAAGATTTTAAAATAAGTCTATAGTCACAATTAAGTAAATGCTCATAAAAAATAAGAAGAAATTATACTTCACAACTATAGTAAGTGTTTTTTGTTGAGCAATGCCGTCATACAGTTTGTGAAGAAGTAATTCAAATTATATATGACTTAAATTTTTTGGACAAAATCAACTTTTCAATACATGTTTAAAAATGATTAAAATTCCGTACGCAGACATTTATATAAGTGGTTCGAATTATAAAAGTACGGGGACACAGCACCCCGAAAATGGAGAAATTGATTTTTTTGGCAATGACAGGATATTTTCCAGCACATAATAATAAAGTATATAGTGCGAATGTAGCATCAGATATAAAGGAGATTCAAATATGTATAGTACACAATGACAACATAACAATTTGTTAACATTTTCGTCAATACTATAAATTACTAGAACAAAATGTTACCGCAATTCCACTGATCAAACATTGAATGTAAAATGTCCTCTGGAATATGTATACAAAATATAAAGATGTGGAAATAGTTCCTCCAAATTTGTTTTGCGTTAAAAATCGAAAGTAGTATAGGAGAATCGTCACGACTGACTCTATGCAAATCATTGCCGACACACATAGGCGTTCTTCTGAAATTAATCCTCGTGTCCATAGTTTGAAGCGTCGTAATGCCGATACCAATGTCTCAATTAGTGTATATTGTCGGAAATAATGTAGAATTTGAAACTAATTTGCATCTGTTGCACAAGTAATGCTAATGATCGACCTTGGTGTAGTACTCATTCCATCATTCAAATTCTTGATCAAACTTAATATCAATGGGATTTTGAGTGCTGTTGAAATTCTTGGAATATAATTTTTTGATTTGGAAAACAATGAGATATATGCTTAATTCACTACAGGTAAATTGTGTGGTAGCAATTGTACTCTGCAGATTGCAATGTCAGAGTGCTCTACACTAATTAAAGCGGTCATTCTGTTACTGTACAATGTTGTCGAGAATTAATGGGTAAAACATGTTTCATCTGTAGTAATACTCCGATTTATTTTAAGTTTCAGCATTGGCCCTGTGAGTCTGACGAATTGGAGTTTTGAAATGATAAAATGCTAAAAGAATTTTACAAGGTCTCAACTGCGCGCCACACATTATCCAGTGCACTTCATTTCGAGAATTCGTGATACGTATTTTTTGGATGCGAAAATATGATCCCCTTAATACACTTCGGCTAGATTGCATTTTAGTGATTGCAACAACAGTGTTTTTTGTCCGAGATATGTCAACAAATAGCGGACTACACCAACGCAAAAAGCGCATAAAAAGGGAACCTATCACAAGGATCAATCCTTCTGTTTCGTTCTTACAATTTTGGCTAGTTCTGTTTTTAAAATTATCCAATACAATAAGTAAATTTTGAGAAAACTCTAGGAAAATGCACTGCAAGTTTTAAAATTCAGATTTCTTTAGAATACCTTTAAGACTTTATAGAATTTTTAATTAAGTAAACACTTGTTTCAGAATACCGACCATAGCAATTAAGACGTAAATAATATAAATAAATGTCAAAAATATGTTTTAACTCGTCATTTTAAAACAACAAAGTTTCATTCCTTTGAACAATGGACAGTCAAGGTAAATACAAAGATTTATTATTATATAGTTTTATTATATTTTAAAATATATTATATTGTTTAGTCACTTGTACTATACTATTTTGATTATAATTAATAATATCCACATTCAGTCATTGTTGTAGACGCAATTTATCGATACATCTTTATTTATAAATATTTCTTTAGATTACACAACAGAGTAACTTATCAAAATAAGTCAAAAATAAGTATTAATTGTATTAAAGGGAATTTTGGCTAAATTTTCATTTCAACCAATTTGGTCAATATAACAAGTTATGGCCTGGAATTTTTTCTATTGCAAATATTCTTATAGAAAACCTGAAAAATCAAGCAAAAGAGATAATTTATGGAATTCAATTAAATCTTTTATAATTAAAAGATCTCAGCTTTAAAAAATCTTTTTAAATTAAAAAATGTCAAATTTGTATACCTACATATTTAATTTAGTATTTTCAGTTTCTTATATTTGTTAATTTATTAGTTTGTTATTTTATGAATTTTAGAATGACCCCATAGTGTTACATAATGCTTTTGCCACTAAAGTTAGATATACTAATTTCTATTTACATTTATTTAATGAATCTATAAATGATATGATTCATTTACAACAAATCAACATACTTGTTTGTTTTTGGGACAATAAAGGGAATATTGCTGTCATAAGATACTTGACAACACTTTACAGGGTGTCCACATATACTCGAAATTTGCACCTATACTCAAATCTTGAATTTGAGAGTTTCCCTTGAATATACTAAAATTTGGGATTTTCCCTTGAAGTTTTTTAGACAAATTTTTTTTAATGATTTCTTTTACATTACATTGTCAACTTAAACAAATTTGCACTTTGCACAATATTTTTGAGTTCCTACATATTTAAAATTAATAAGATTCCATTCTATTTACAGTTTAATTATTGAATTAATTTTTTTGAAAAAATTCTTGTACTTCTGATAATGACATAAGTGAGTTGTTATAATTCATTAAAGAGAGATTATCCAGTTATATTTTAGAATTGGATATCTATATTATTTGTTGTATTTTTATATAATTCAGTTTAATCTCATTCTACTGAAAGTCAATCAACTGATCAACCAAACCAACTAACATGGATCAATTAGCAATGTCTGATGAATCATTGAATAACATTTACAAAAGTGCCAGTTAATAGTATTTAACCTACTATGCAACACTATGAGACATATACTTACATAAGGATATATCTAGTAGACAAATACACACCATTCATTAGTATTTCCACATTAAATATATAATTTATATAATATAGCATTATCTTAAGTATACAAATATGTTGGATGCCAGTTATATGTTATTGTTTGTTTCTGAGACTAATTGAAACTAATTGTCACTCATTATTTTGGTTCAGTATTTCTTGGATGAAGTAGGGCTACAGATATTCTTACTGCTTTTTGTGATTTTTTGAATACCATAGAATTACAAAAACTTTTGTCTGTTAGTATGGATGGACCAAACACCAATTTGCACTTTTTATCTGAAATTTCCAAGAAGATGGATAATGAACTTTTACCTGAGATATTGCCATTTGGGTCATTAGGCTTGCACATTGTTCACGGAGCTGCTAAAGATGGCTACAAGTCATCAGGTTGGAATTTATGTGAGACATTATCAGCTGGATATTATCTTTTTAAAGATTCTCCTAAATGAAGATCCAATTTTGAAGCACTAACATCAACCTCTGTTTTTCCTTTAAATTTTTGGGCTGTTAGATGGTTAGAGAATGTTTCTGTAGCAAAGAGAAGGAAGTTAATCCAAAGTGGTGATGCTCTGTGACAAACATTTTAGATGCACCAAAACAAAACAAAAAACTTTTGTTTTCCTGTGTTTATTTGGCCTTTTCCATTTTTATTACTTCACTATGCACTACAATACATATTATATACTATTTTATCCTCTCAGTGCTCAGCAGTTTTAGTCATTCTGTCTGGCTCCTTTCCATGCTGGTTCTGTGGAAATCTTGCATTAGAGTATTTATTGCTATGTTAATTTCATCATTTATAATAAATAGGTGTGATAATAGCTGAAATTTGTGTTTTGTACATTTTATTAAGGTGCAAATTTAAAATATATATACTCAAATATACTCAATTTTTTTATGACAAAAAGGTGGACACCCTGACTTTACCTTGGTTATGCAACTGCTCCCAATTTATTACTAAAGTTCAAACAAGATATACATGAATTATTATCAATGCTGACAATTTGCAGGTCAGAATGAATTATCCCAATGTCAACTTAAAAAATTATTAATTGCTTTGAGAAGTAAATGATCCTTTCATAGAAATAGGAAATTGAGACTTACATATGACTAATAATGAACAAAAGCTGATACTAATTATAATGATTTAAACATACTTCCATGACCCATCTGCTAGGAGAGCTCATTTTCAGAAAGGATTGTAATGTAAATAGGTTAAACCTGATACTGATTCCACAAAACCTTATGATGATGCCAATCTATGCTGATCTTACCTGCATGGAATAAAAACTTAGTCTGATTCCTGAAAACATGATTCCAATGCCAACATTTTGCCAGATAAATAATAATTTAAGGAAATAAACTAATTATTTTGTTTTTATTAATATAATTGGAGTTGGAGTTAGTTTAGCTATTCTAGAGTGAAATCAGTTATTTTATCTTATTTAGAGTAGAATTTGAGTTACTTTTACTAATTAAAAGTTAGGTGTGGTTTTGTTGTAAATTTATTTTGAAATGTTTTATCAATTTTTATTCTTTATGTTTAGAATTGGCATCAGGTTTTACCTATAACCATGTCAACAGTGTTTCCACTTAAGTTTTTTGGACATCTGTGGTTAGAAAACAATACAGTTGTACAACAAGGTTTGACTATATGGGGAATGATTGTCCACTTTATTCAGGATGTACCATCACACTATATACTGAAATTACATTAATTAATCTTAGACAAGCTACAGTTATTCTTACTTATTAGCATTTCTTTAAACAAAATCCTACACAAGTTCCAATCTGAAGCACCTTTGTTAGTCTTCCTTTCCAAAAGACTAATGAAGCTCTTCAGATTGCTTTTGTAAAAAAGTTTTCAAGTCAAAAATGATAGAGGATATACTGATGTCAAACTTTACAATATTGACCATACTTAGAGAACTTAGTAAGAACTTATAGATCTTGATGATATTGAAATTGAGACTGGAACATGCACTGAGCTTAACCTTTTCTCAATGGGTGTTGCAACATTTGCAATGAAAAAAAGTGCTTTCACCCAGCAGGGATTGCAAATGTTGCAATTTTCATATAACATATAAATAAATTGAGTGAGTATCAAATACCTTAGTTTGATAACTGTCAGACAGACACACTATCAAAAGGGGATTTAAATTTTACTGGTCAAGAAGAATAAGCTGAGAGACACACATGTTAAATTGAAATATTTTGATTGACTAATAAAAAACAGGCAACATTTATAAGTGTATAATATAACCATATCACTAAATAATTTCATTCACCAATTCTCTGCTCACGTTTTCAATGTGATTTTATACTTGCCTACTGGTTTCCATTCAATTATAGATTATTATATATTACAATATACCTACTATTTCTACTATATTATCAATACTATTATATATAGAATATACACAATATATATTGTTATATATATATATTATTATTTAATATTTTTGTGTTTTATATTGTATGAGTATTCCTTATTTTACTATTTCATATAGTATTGTGTATATTTTATATACATACTACTTATGTGTATACTTATATAGCTATGTCTTATTAGATTCTAGTGATCAGGATTCGTCTTTATCATCTCTCTTATCTAATTCTTCCATTATATAGATTAGATAAAACCTCACAATGGTAAAATTTTCCTGGGCTGGATAATAGGCCTGTAGTCATTTCATTTTTCTATATGAGCTGAATGATTTTCACTAATTATCTTAACAAAGCTCAACTGTCCTCAACTGTAAATCTAATATTGTCAATTTGTTTTTGACAGAGAATTTGTGACAGCATCTCTCAAATTGTATTATCAATGACTGTGCTACTTTGGAACTAAATGTCAAAGCATAACAACAAAATTATATGCATATTTTATTATTATTATATATGATCAGGTGTCAAAAAACCAAGCATCAAGAACTTTGAGGGATTTTCCTTTGTGTTTGTTTTGTGTTAGTGATAGGGATTATATTATAAGTGCAAAGTCAGAATATTGCTTTACATATCTATAACAACACCATTTGTGCATCAGAGCTCTTCCAACATTTTATACTTCTAAAAAATATTGCTCATGAAAATCGACAGTCTGTGAAATTGACACTCTGTATTGACAATCACAATTATGTATAAACACAAGACAGCTAGAAATTCAGCTGTTATTTAGATTAATTGCACAATATTCTCAAAAGTCAATATTTAAAAGTTATAGAGGTTAGGTAAATTTGAGTTGTATCTTATTTTATTTGATATAAATATCTTATTGTATTTTTATTTCGATTTTTTTACTATAAATATACATATATACATACAATATTTGTATACTATAGTATTATATATATATATATTATAAGAGCCTTCACTACAAATATATATTTGTTGATAAAATTGCCTATTTAGAAGAGAATGAGAAGACAAAATCCAATAATTATCATGTTTGAAATTTCTTGAAATTCACTGTTTTCAAGTTTTGTGACACCAATTACAATTTTATTCTGGGTAAACATTAATTACGACCTTGAAAATCCTTGAATTTTTTGGGGACCAGTGGTGCAAACCATTAGATAATGAAGCACAATCAACATCAATAATAAGATCGGATGTGCCAATAAGCTTTATATACAACTGAGTCAAATGAATTAATGAATGGTGAAAATAGTAAAATAAATATATTATTACAATGAGCTACCATTGATTTACCTTCCATACAGATACATATTTTATATCATACACATCCTCTAAAGATACACGATATTTTGTATTTTTAATTGTTAAGTTGTTACTCTTTTTAAGTTGTTATTATATTTTTTATATATAAATTTGTACCTTTTTTGTTATGTCAAATATTTATAATTACATAAAGATTATCATTATGTTCAAAGTCATCCTGTTTTATTTTCTATATATATTATAAAAATATGATGCATAAAACTTTCTAGAATTTTATAATGATTATTAAGTTTACAACAAATTTTATTATTATTTGCCACCCCTTTTGTAAACATATTGTAATAGCTTAATTTATATGGCATAATATATTGTTTATTCTTATTAACTCTTTCATTGTTATTTCAATTTTATATACATAGCTTGCTATGCTATTAATTTGTGAAAAAAAAATTATTTTAGAAAATAACCATAAATAAATTAATTCCAAATTGTACAACACAAGAACTTCATCAACTGTATATACTATTAGTAAACACAAATAACATATTATATACTATGCATAGTTTATAATAATACTTTAAAATACTCCGATCAGTAGAAAATCACATTATTGTTCATAATTATTTATATGTTTTTGTATAAATAGTCTTAAATAAAAATACGGGTAAATAATCTTGTCTTATGTTATATTCCCTAATGCATAAAGAACATTTGGTAAAAAATTAGCTTGGGACTTAGCATGGAGATTTTCCCATATTTTTTATACTACTTATATATCACTATTTATATATCACTTACTATCACTTTTAATATTCATTATAGCTTTACATTTTGTACTTATTGCTTTAGTGTAGTATTTAAATATTCTTCCTATATCATATCATACTCGGCTTTTTGCTACCTAGTTAAGAGCTGGAATTTCTCTTTAAGTCTTGAAATAGCCCTTAAAAAGTATTTAAATTGCTTTTATAAATTTAGTATGAACCCAGTTAAACTTAATTCTAATTTCATCGGGAAAATTTGGATTATCCAGATGATCCAAAATATTGCTACTATTCATTTTTTGTTTTCTATATGTGGTCTATTTTAAAACAACCACATTTTTATTGAATTTGAAAACATGTTTTATGAAATTAATATTGAAAAACAAAAATTGTTTGTCTGATATAGATAGGATAAAACTAATTTAATATGAAAAAGGTTTCCTTAGTTTTATAAACTAAGTAAAACATATTATGTTAAAATAAGGGATTCCGAGGTACCTACCTGTTTCAATTATGAATAGCAAATTTTATTGTAATATGAGTTCATATAAGATATTTCTTTCTATGTAATTTTTAAATTATTTATATAGAATTTTTCTAATATATTTTATAAAAATGGCATTGAATAGTTATTTAAATATTTTAAATAGTCCAATTTTACTTTAAAAAGGAATAATTTACAAAATCATTTTATCAATGGTGATATCATTTAAAACCATATTTTAGGACGTGGAAGAAGTCGAGGACGGGGACGAGCTCGAGCTCAACCGGCATCTGAAGTAGGAACCAGAGCTGACGTCACTGCGGTGGCTCCACATGCTAGAGGACGTGGGTCGCGTCCATTTCCAGGACAACAGCCAGGCCAACAAGTGACGCAACCTCCACTACAAGGAGCTTGGGCTCCTGGAAGTGGAGCTATCCCCCAACAAGGAACCTCTGCTCTGCACCACCAACAAGGAGATTCGGCTATGTCACACCAACAAGGAGCTCTGGCTATGTCACATCAGCAAGGAACTTCGGCTATGTCATACCAACAAGGAGCTTCGGCTATGTCACATCAGCAAGGAACTTCGGCTATGTCACATCAGCAAGGAGCTTCGGCTATGCCACACCAGCAAGGAGCCTCGGCTATGTCACACCAGCAAGGAGCTTCGGCTATGTCACACCAGCAAGGAGCTTCGGCTATGTCATACCAACAAGGAGCTTCGGCTATGTCACATCAGCAGGGAACTTCGGCTATGTCACATCAGCAAGGAGCTTCGGCTATGCCACATCAGCAAGGAGCTTCGGCTTTTCCACAAGAAGCTATAGTCCCTCAACCAGGTATGGGTCGTGGTCGAGGAAGGCAACAGACAAGCCTACCTGCAGTCATTCCTCAAGGAGGGGACAGACCTGTCGAGCAGGCCATGCGAGATTTAAACGTTCGTTCGGGCGCACCAAGAAGTGATCGAGAAACTCGCGGAGGGTTACAAAGACGTTTAAGAAATCAAGTTCTTGAAGCTAATGTACAGCCAGTCAACCTTTCTGAAAAAATTGGAACACTGGGCCAAAAGGTCAATTTAAGAACAAATTTTGCCACATTTAAAACTCTTTTCAATGAAGACTTTTTTGTTTATCAAGCTAGATTTACATGGCCTTCAGCTTTGTCATTTAAACGAAAAATTGATGAAATGAAAAAGCTACAACATAGTGGCCATTTACCTCAAGGTCCTTTTGCCTTCGACGGCATGAGAGTTTATACAACTGCTCTTTGGACGACTGATTTTGAAACTCCAAAACAATTGTGTCTTGATGAAACAAAATCTATCTCTTTACGTCAAGTAAGTAGTGGAGTACCGGGGACTGAACAGTACTATAATCTACTAAATATAATTTTTAATAATGTTCAAATCTTTCTTGGTCAAGAACGTATTGGACGAAGTTATTTTATGCCGGCATCGTCTGCAAACAGTCAACAACAGAGTCAAGGGATTGCACCTAAAGTTCAAACTTTTGAAAACTTAGCCTTACTTGGTGGATATGAAACCTCTTTTCAGCGTGGAACAACTCCCAATAATCAACCCATAACCATTGTGCATATCGACAGGTCTCACAGAATTCTTAGCCAAGAAACAGCCCACAAATTTCTTACTAATGCAGGGAGTACGCCGTATGGTCCGAAGAAGTCTGAAATATTAGGTCGACAGATAATGACCAAATATAATAACAGAACTTATACTGTTAACGACATCAAAGATAATGTAGATATTCTAAGTACATTTGAAGTAGAAGAACGTGATACAAAAAGAACGATATCCTATCTCGATTATTTTCGAGAAAGGTATAATATAGAATTGCAACACAAAGTGCAGTCCTTTGTAATATCTCGTTCGAAAAAGCGCGATGTTCAAAAGGTCAGAAGAGGAGCAAAAGCAGGAGATACTGAGGCTTCTGGTGACCGTGGGGCCGCTCCGCCAGAAGATAGCATTCGAGAGCTTCTGCTGCCTTCGGAACTTTGTTTTCTTTGTGGACTAAGTGAATCAGAGAAAACCAATTACCAGAGAAATCGGCAATTTAATATGATTACAAAGCGAGGCCCGAGAGAGCGCGTCAGTGATGTTGTAGATTTTCAACGCTGGATTTCAACCAATCCAGAATCTGGCGGTTTTCTCAATCAATGGGGTATTACCTTCGCACCGGAACCACTCAGTGTAACTGGTAAAGAACTGCCTTGTCCAACGGTAGTTACCTACAATCCTAGTTCAAATGCTTTTGATGGGGATCTTTCAATGATGCCTCGCAATGCAGGTCCTAACGCCGCCCCTATGCGTGGTGAATTCGAGGGTCAAAAGGTCAAAGTTAATACCAATAACAAAACCTACAGGGTAGGCGTCCTAATTAGGGAAGGGTTGTCTAACCGGCAATTTCTTAATAGCTTGGAACAGGTTTCTGGTCCTATGCAATTCAAATTTCAACCAATTGGAAACGAGGACATCGTTGTTGTTGGCCGAGATGGTAATATAGGTAAAGATCTATTAAGCTTTCTGAATTATGGTTACGATATTGTGCTATGTGCTGGTATTCGACCTCAAGATTACAGTATCATCAAGGCATGTACAGTAGACACTGGACTGTTAACACAGTGCATTGTGAAAAAGAACTTCGAAGATTTGAAAAAGATGATGTCCATTGCGACAAAAGTTGCCATTCAAATGGCTTGCAAATTGGGTCATGAACCGTGGAGGATTAGATATTCATGCCCGCGTAAAAAAACTATGGCAATAGGTATGGATACATATCATAACAAATCGCAAAAACGATCAGTTCATGCTGCTGTTTTCTCCTGCAATGCGGCTTTCTCTCGTTACATCAACGTGGCGCAAATTGATACTGGACGCCAAGAAATGAACTCAAAGATTCCAGTTTTTTTTAAGAAAGGCCTTGACGGATTTCGATCTATTAATAATGGAATTCTTCCCGAGCGTATTGTTGTATTTCGGGACGGTGTTGGTGACTCTCAACTGGAAAATATGAAGTCTGTTGAGGTAGAGAAAATGAAAGAAACCATTTCTGAAATATATCGTCCCCAGCCTCCACCACATTTAATCGTAATTGTAGTGAAAAAACGTATCAGCGCGAGATTCTTTCTTCAACAGGGACAAAATTATATTAATCCACAGCCTGGTACTATTGTCGATACTGGAATCGTTAAACCCAACTTTTTCGAATATTTCCTTGTTTCTCAGGTAAATTGCTCAATTTTAACATTTAAATTGCTTATTGTAAACTTTTTTATTACCATAATCTGTTTATTAATTCACAATTAGATAAATTAATAGATCAATTTCTTTTTGCATTAAAAAATGTTAAATAGCTTTAGATATATCAACAATATTGCTTTTATACAATTTATTAGAAAAATTTCATGTTTTGTCATGTTACAACTACTGTTGTTCTATTGTCATTTCTAAATATTTGTTATGACATTTTTGTTACTAAAAATTAAAGGTAACATTTCTTTCATTTCGGAATTGTAACATTTATAAGTTTGTTTGGATTTTCTAACTATAAGAATGACAATTCTTAACAGTACCGTTTAACTTTTTACAGCTGAGATATGCCATGTTCCATCTACTACTGGGCTCTCACGGAGCCTATAAACTTATTTTTTTCATTTTAGAAATTAAAACCGAAACTTAAGTATGAGTCTAGAATGGTATTTCCTAAAAATGTTATATATATTAGAATCTAAAAAAATCAAATAATTTTACACTAATATAATATGTTTATGTCATTTAGTTCGGGTGGGGGAGGGTAAACGATGCAAACCATGTATTAGTTTATTTACTTTTTAAAGTTATCAAGAATCACTGATGGCACCCAAATGCATTGATGTTTGATTTAATATTTCCTTTTTCATTGCCAGAACACACGGCAGGGCACCGCCACACCAACCAATTACAATGTGGTGGAGGACACTGCTCCCTCCTCTCAAGGAGGTGATCCCAGAACTGATTCCCATCTTTCTCCTTCGGAAATACAGCTGTTCAGTTACGGTCTAACTCATCTATATTACAACTGGCCGGGAACAATTCGCGTGCCAGCGCCCGTTCATTATGCCCATCGAATGGCTTTTCTTATTGGACAAAGTTTGCCACAATTTACTGATGTTCATCCCTCTATTCAGGACAAACTTTTCTATCTTTGATTTGTCATCGAGGTGTTGGGTGCCCAGTGTCTTTTTTTTATTATTGTTTTTATTCAAATTGTTTCGTTTACAATTTGTTTACAAACTGCTTTCATTCAAATCAAGTTCAGCGATTTTTTAAGACTTGTTTCTCAATAGGTTTCATCGACATGGTCCTTTAATCTTTTTAATTAGCTGATCTATTTGACATCTTTTAGTTATTTAAATAAATTTTGCTTTATATATCGATATGTATGAAATTATAATATTGTAATTAATATATTAAGTCACCCACCTCCCAATTGTACAATAACTATTGTTTGCTATCTTAAATAATTAACATTTGTTTCATTTCCGTGAATGTAGTAAAGCGTTTATTTTTTATTTACTTCCTATTTACAATATACATTTATTTATTATAGTTTATATTATTTAACTTATTCTTGTTTGATTGTGTAAAGTTTTCTGTATAGTTTGTTGCTATATTCACTTCAGTTTCATTTGTAATTTTATCACAGTTATTAATTAAATTGTTTCGTTTATTTGAATATTTTGTAAGTTTAAAATCTAATTATTAATTTTAAAATTATATTATTTCTATTGTTTTTATTGGAATAAGGCTAATGACTTTAATGTTTAAATTTAATGTTTAAAATGCTTTTTCAATCTGGTTCTATAATTTAATATAGATTACAGTTGTTGGAAAACTATACATATATTATTTAAATATTGATGCATGGTGAACTATAAATAGGTATACTATTTGTTATGACATACAATGAAATTAATAATTGTTTTCTGCATAGAATAATTATACATAGAGTTTCCACTCTTAATGATTATTTAAGCAGTTTAATACTACTCTTCGTCTACCCATAAGTTTTTTCGAAATATTTATTTAAGAAGTAAAACAGTTTTTGATACAAATGTAATTAATTATACTTTACAGACAATTTATGTATCTTAAAATTGCTTCAATATAG
>JAUZNC010044079.1:0-16864 GCA_034780395.1 Vannuccia rotundouncinata | reverse complement strand
GGCAAGTATGGAAGCAGAATCGTAGCATTGAAAACATGAGCAGAGAATCTGTGAGTGAAATTATTTAGTGATATGGTTATATACACATTTATTAGGTTGCGGCCGGCTTTTCATTAGCCAATCAAAATCTTTCAATTTAGTACATGCATCTCTCAGCTTAGTCTAACGGTTATGACACAAAGGTAATGGACACTCCCCCACAGTCTAGGAAAACAATTTCATAAGCAATTAGATGAAAACTATTTTTAGAAAATCATTCATTTGTCTGTTATATGAATATAGCAACGTTTGCTATCCCCGTCAGGTAAGGTACCTTTTTTTTCATTGCAAATGCTGCTACTCCCGTCGGGAAGAGGTTAAATTTTATTTTACATGTATATAATAACATTATATTGAGATATAATTTCAAATTGGTTGATTTATTCAGATGCATATATTATTTAAATCTTTAATATATTATGTTCTGAGTATAAATATTATTATCAATTCTTTATCTATTAATTTTTTTTTAATTAATAGAAAAACAATCGAATTTTGGCTATTTTAATATTTTCTAGAAAAGCAATGGAATTTGAAATTTTGACTATCATAAAAATTATATTTATACGGCTATTGTTTTCAGTATCAGTACAATGTTGTGCTGTCAGTTTGTGTCCTATAGTCCTATGTTATTTATAGTCAAACTTCCAATGCTATAAACAGAGACTGTGGAGCAAATTTCAAGTGGAGAGGCTTATAAAAATCAGAACCTTTTGAAGAAATTATTTATTAAAAAACATTTATCTTATTATTACAAAATACAGGGTGATTAAAAAATTACTAAACCCAAAATATTATGTTTTTTTAATAAACAAATGTACTTCATAATTGAATAATTATTATTGCTGAATATATGATGTATACATGTGTAGGTTTAATTAGTTGAATTATTAATTTGAATTTTGAAATTGCTGAATATATGATGGGGTTATATATATGCTGAATATAATATATACATGGTTAGATGAGCACTTGTTTGGTCATTATGGATCCAGCGAGTGGCCATTCTGATCTCCAGATCTTACCCCATCTGATTTCTTTTTGTGGGTTGAAATTAAAAATTTAATCTTTGCAAACCACACAAGATCAATCTTTGAACTGAGGGTGTTTATTCAAAATAAATATGATCATATTTGTCCTGAACTTTGTGCAAAAGTGTGTTGCAGTGTTGTGTCATGCTACACTGAATGTGTCAAGGTTGAAGGCCATCATTTTGAACATTTAATGTAGAACTTAACATGTGATATCCAGTTGTTCATTGTTTACAATACTCTTGTTTATAAATTACATGTTTCAATACACTTGTTTATAAATACATGTTTTATTCTATTTTATATCTGTTTTAATATATAGGATTCAGTTATTTTTGGATCACCCTGTATATATAGTTTAAAAATTTATAATAAAAATATTATATAATAAAAAATATAATTTTATTGTAAATATTAAATATTTACACTTACATAATATACTTATAATATGTATAAGTAGTAAAGGAGTTGAAAACGAAATTCAACTTAATAATAGAGAAATTCAAACATTTACAACATATATGTGGATAATTGTAGATACATTTATGGTAATTACACATATATGTCGATAATTGTGCATACATGTATGTTAATTACACATACATGTCAATAATTATGTTGTAAATGTGTGAATTTCACTATTATTAGGGTGAATTTCGTTTTGGACCCTTTTGTCTGCAATGTTGTCTCAACTATGGTATCAGAAGTAGCAACCATGTAGTGGTAGTGGAGAAAGATTCGGTGAGACAAATGTCACAGAAATCAATGGTAAAATTTGAAATTTATGGAATGAATAGGAGAAAAATAAACCTTGAAAATAAGAAAGAAAGAAATTTAATAAATATTTCAAGTATTTTATACTAAAACAATTTTGGGAATGGCTTCTGGTCCATAATTATGATTTATACAAAAATTTGCATAATATTATATGCATTAAAAAACTATAAGAAATTTGGGCATTAATTTGAGTTGAATACATTTTTAAATGAATGCACAAAATAAATATTACAAATATTTTTTAACTATCCTGGGGCCTGGTATGATTAATATGAATTTTTCATATGACTTGTAAATAAATATAAAATTGTTAATATTAAAAATACATACTACACATATAAATTGTTTTTAAAAATTTAAACAGTAGCAATTTTTGTCATGCAATCCGTCATAACTGTTTTGTGCAAACATCCTGCCAACTAATATGGGATAAGAGTAATCTGATAAGGCTCAATGATTTTACTGATCAATAACTGACATCGTTATCTACAGACATTTGTCTAAATAGTTTATGCTCTTGCGCCCACCATTAATAGAGTATATTTCCACATCCACAGGCTCATCCCATGCAAGGTGACACCATAATTTAAAGTAAATTGAAGTAAATGTATGCATGATATAATTATATTAGAACTTTGCATTGCTATACTGTGCCTTATTTGTCAACTAGTTAAACAATGTAAAAATATAAATTTTAAAGTTTTGAATTTTTAAATTTGAAATTCGAATTCTCCATATGCAACATACTACTTTTAATCTCGATACATATAATTAATCATGTTTTTAATAGTAAAATCAAATTCTCCATGTACAATATTTACTCATGACTAAATAATTAAATACAGCACTTACTCTGAATAGATAGGATGATAAAATAGAAAGTTAAGGATCATAACAATATAGCAGTCAAAATTTAGACAATTATAACATAATAAATTGGAAAGAGACTGTCAAGGAGACTATGGTCAGAGCTCGTAAGAAAGGAGAATGAAATCAACAACTCATACACCTGCTTATATGCCATGATACTTAAATCTCATTCATCAGAATTTAACATCTAAAAGTGCGGAAAAATTTAACTAGCAAGGATGCTAAGGGGGGTTTGTTCGAAAAAAGCATCCTTTGTTGGGGTAGAGGTCCCCCTTCCCTTCTACTTGTATAGATGATTAGTATATTTTGTTCTATATACAAAGGTAATAAAAATTATAGGTATGTTTTTATAAAATTATAAATGAGAATCAATAAATAGATTATATTACATAATACAATTAAATTTATTTTATATGAGTGTTTGGAAAAATGAGTTTTATTAAAAATTACCAAAATATTTTCTTCGTTGTTCATTTCGGCTAAAAAATTAATCCTGGGCGATTGTTGTTATATTAATATGCCAATCTTTGTAGTAAGAGACTAGAGAAAGTGTGATGAAACATTGTTAAGCCACACGAGATCATAGGAAAGATAATAAAAAGTCCTTTCCACAGTTGCAGAAGTTGACGGATTAACCAGAACGAAATTACAGAAAGAACATATTTCTGATATCAACTGTATTTGAATAGGTTGTAAAGTTTTCAGTTGCTAAATTATATCACTAAAACAAATTATGTTAGAGTTATGAAACAATGTTTGAATAATTAGAAGCGGTTTGTTTGATATTTAGTAGTTTGAAGTAGAAGTAGTTTGATATTTAGATCGTCTGAATGCATGGTCTGAATAAATTCTATTTCACTAGCTATGTCTTGACCATTGGAAGACTTTAAGACTAAATTTTCCATCAGAGCATATTTTTCCAAGCTTGCCTGGTTGAAATAATCTTCAATAGTCAAAATAATGGTATCCAGGGCCTCAAAATAAATACGTTTGTAGTATTCACTTAGTGCATATGTGTTTGGGAAGATGAACCAATTTGAAATCTTTTGGAGCACACCTTTTTCAAGGTAATTTTGGCTCAGCAATGGATGAATGAGCATTTACCTCAGTCAAACTGTTTTTATTGTAATATCATAAGTCTACTATTGAAACAAATATAAATAATTTATTTTTTGTATTTAATAAATAATTGTGACTTATAATTATATTAACACATTAGAATAATAATTATACACATTATATACATACATTTTATACATATAATATATTTATAGTACGTGTTGATTTAGTGTTTGAGAATAAATATTTAGATATTTTGTAATCAAATTTTTATGCATAAAAATCAACCAATTAGAGATAAATCGATACTAAAAATTAAATGACTTGAAGGTAAATGACAAATCAGAATTCTTAAATCTATTTTACTTCCTCATGAGTAGCTTGTTTGGAAAATGTTGACCACTCTTCTAAGAAAACCCATATTTAAAATATAATTCAATTTCTAATCCTATTTGTAAAAGAAAAAATAATATCAGTCCGAGTTGAAATTTGGCTATACTTTTTAAAACATTTATCGAAATCACAATAATTTATTTTCTTGAAATAAATATTAATTTAAGAAAGTTTATTTCAGTTAAATGGTGATATTGATGACTGTGATTGCGCTGTAGACTCTCTGCATACGTTTAATATCTACAAACTTTCTCCCGTACTAAACAGTTTGCTCCAATCTGATTATTTTCGTTTTTATAAGGTGAGATAATGTAATACAATATTTAAGTAAGTCTATTACATTTATTTAATAAAATATACTTACACAACTTTCTTTATATAGATTATATAAATAAATATTTTATCAAAATTAACACTTGGTCAATTTTTTAAACTAATGTTATATTTATATTTAACTCGAATAAATATTTAATGTTTCATCTTTTAATAGAGTCAATAGCTCAATAATGAAATTTGTGTATATCTACATTTTTAGTTGGACATTAAAAAAGTATTTCATTATGTTGTGCCCAGGTTAATCTCAATCGTATTTGTCCCTTTTGGACTGACGACAGCAAGTGTGCTCTTCGTGATTGTCATGTGACTGGATGTATTGATGACGAAATTCCTTCTGGATTAAAGAAGGATGCAACCACTGAACCACAACATGAGAAACAAAAGGTGATTTTTGTGGTTATTTTTAATCTATTCTCAAAAGTTGTTGTTACATATTTTTGTTAATATTTAGTAGACCTCGGCTCTGGAAATTTCTAAATTAAATTCTTGAAATATAATAAATGACGAAAAAATCGGTAGGTATATGAAATGGAGAATATCTTCTATGATTTCAATTTTTTAATTATTTATTAATAAAACACATAACTTCAAAATAAACTTTGAAAATGTGAGCATTTTAAAACAAAAACTGAATTATTTAAAAAAAATCCATCTTAATATGATTATTAAACAAATTCATTTCATTCTATTTTATAATTTAAAAAGTTATTTACCTTGAATTGTTCGTTTATAACACTTATGCAGTACACGGAAGAAGCTCAATGTGACGAAGACCATGGCAAACTAGGAAACTTGGACACAACACTCAGGTTTGTTCTCTCTCGTTATTATTTATAAAATGAACGAGCATAAATTTTAAATAGAAATGTTGATCAATGAAGCAATACATGCATTCTAAGAAATGCAAAATTCCATCGATGTATTATTGTATTGAAAACATATATATTAATAAAGATTTTTTATTTGCAGTGATAAAAATCAAAAATCAATCGATGATTGGACACGTTTTGATGATAGTTTGAACTCATTTTGTGAACTTGATGGTATGTAATTGATTAGCTTTAGCATCATCGTTTGTCATTTCTGTATCATCATGATTTATGGCTTCATACATTCATTAATGTATAATAATTCTGTACCCCTCTCGTAGATGATCGGACAGGAACTATGCAATATGTAGACTTATTGAAGAACCCAGAGAGGTACACCGGTTATAGTGGACCTTCCGCACATCGCATATGGAACACTATCTACAACGAAAACTGCTTCAAGTGAGTTAGTGTCTGTGAAGAATACTGTTTTAATTTTTATGACACTCGAGACTTTTTAAAAGATGTAATAAAAGTTATTGTTCAACATTTTCAGTGAGCCTCTCAAAAGATATAGTCCTAGATTCAAGAAATTACCGAGTAAGTCTTTGTTATCGTTTAGTATAAGAAATTAATCTACATTAGTTGTAACTGCAAGTATACTTTCTTTTTACGGGTATTATTTCCGAATGTTTTTTGCATATTAGAAAGTATAATTATGACTAACTTAACTAGGGTTTGTAGCATATTCTCTGAACAGGGTACACATAATGTATAAGTATCGTTTAAAGGAGAGCCTTCAAACCCGAAGCTAGCAAATCCAAAAATCCCGGTACGCAAACTGATTTGCGATGCAACACTTGAGCTAATTGATTGATTAGTTTAAGCCATTGGCTACTAATTATTTAAAATTATATATATGCTACAAATCCTAGTTGTTATATAATACTGGTTTGGCCAAAGAAGTATATATAAATTGTAATCACTAAATTAGTAAAGAAGTGTTCTGATATCTGTAAAATGTATTTTCATAAGATTTATTGTTACAACTGTTACTCTTTTAATATTATTAGTGATTAGTATTAAAGGGATAGGTAAAAAGTAAAGCAAAATCTTAAGTAAAAAATTTAGTCGAGCCCGCAAGAAAAATATTTTGATCCGTGATCTCTAGTGAGTCAATATATGGGTCAGAATAGGTCAAAAATTGAACTCGTTCAAAATATTTTGTTGCATATCTAATCCAAGAGGTTGATGCCACGAACACATTAAGTAACACAATTAGACTTACATGATATTAATTGACCAGATCGGATTAATAAACAGTAGCAGATCTAAGTGCTATATGTCATATAAATCGTGTAAGTATTAAAATACGCTGCGGAAGTTATGGATTTTAATTGATTTTGAGATCCCAGAGTTGCTAATTCCGGGCACCAGATAAGTGATCTAGGAAAGGCACAGTTAAAAACTTTTAGTTGATGATGACAACACTTTGAGAATTCAAGACGACGATTCCAACGAATCAGATTGTTTTATTTTAAGTAAAGAAAGATATCTAGCATTGGCGTCTTCAGCATTGGGCCAGCTGATACTAAGTGGAATGTCTAGAGAAAGCAACACTAAGGATATATTTTGCCATGAAATTGAAGACACTCATCCAGCACTTCCCACAATGGAAATAAATCTGAATTACACCAATGTCTCAAAAATATGTAAGACAATGACGAACTTTTTTGATACAGTTATAGTGGATGGTGGGAACTTTATGGAAACATTTAATTTGGAAAGTTTGTAAAAACTAATTAATTTCTGCCCTGCAATCCAAAAACAATTTTATGACACTTCAAAGTTGTATATTGTTTGGTATCAATATCTCCCTGGAAGCATAAAGAACAGGCAGAACGGATTAAGTATCTACAGACTTCAAGAACTTTCTCAGCGTCTCGAATAATAAAACTGAATTCTTCAATCTCCTGTCTCGAGAGGGAATAAAGATGACCTCTCACTGAAGAAAACGACCTGTGCTTAATTAACACACGGTAATGTCGTATCTGGAAATGCAATGTGGAAAGTAATCACAAGTAAGCAGATGTGATTGTGGTTCATATCATGAAGCCCCAAGGGATGGATGAGATTAAAGTCAAAACAAAAGATATAGACGTATAGTTGTCATCTTATATGGGGACAGTTTGAGGCAGAGCAGTTTCAGAGAAGTTTGAGGATGGTGAAGGAGAACCTGAGAAGGAAGATGGCCGAAAGACGGATGAGAACAAGGCTCAAGCGAGAGGGCAAGGAGGCGAGATGTGATTATGTTTGGACTCAACGAAGGGAGAGGGGTTTTTCCCAGTCCACTATACTACCGTGGTTAAACATTGGGAAGCTTGTGATGGAGATGGGTGGGAAGAAGATGGATTGCGAAGAAGATAACTTGGAACCAAGTCGGAGTAAGCTTCAGAACAACGTGGAGTTCTATAACTGAGTGATATATACAGATGGGTCATTGGCCGAGGGAGGAAAGAACGAAGCTCAGCTGCTCAACAGGATATTCAAAAAAGGAATATGTACCACTTTGCATTGTGAACGACACATCTTCCCTTGCACTAACTTATGTAGAGGTAAATGTATAAAACTTTGGATTAATAGTTGTATTTCATAATGTGTTACATACTTTTTCTCAAATTCTTTTATTTAAGCATACATTTTTCAACCAAGTTGACACACACTGACCCTCTTGTCCATATTAATTGAGCTGATCTGAATCAATAAACATCATTTGAGTCTAATTATGTTACTTAATGACTACGTGGCATCAACCTAAAGTTTAAATTTTTGACCCATTCTGACCCATATATTGACACACTAGAGGTCACGGATCAAAATATTTTTATGGCGAGCTCGACTAATTTTTTTTACTTTAGATGTCATTAGCAACATTCACGATCACGTTGCTTTTACATAACCATTTTTCCCCACTATATACATTTATGAATTCACAAACTTACTCATTTCTATGCATATATTGATTGTTATATTTATATTTTTTAAAGATTTTTTCAGATTTGGTAATGTTTTTTATTAGTTTCGTTAATTTAACCTTTACTATGATACATAATTCCTTCTTAATTGAAAATAGTTGATGCTATTTTGTTTTGTTATTTTTTATGCTTTCGTATATCGTTAGTGGAAACTTTTAACAATACTAATTGAACGAATAAATATTTTACTGCCTATATATAGTACTATAATGATATATATATTTTCAAAATATGTTTTCAAAATATTCTCCTTATATTCTCTATTGTCTAGTTTAAATTTCTTAAATGTCCTTATAGACTAGGTAATTGAAAATCTGTTATCATGAGATTAGATCGGGTGCTGCAAGATCCAAATTAGTTTGAAATAATATTCTTTCATTCTAGAAGTCAATTACAAAAAAGAATAATGTTGTTTTAACCAAATATCTGACCACATTCCTCGTCCCTTCTTTTTACAAGCCTTTGATCATTGGGTGCAGTGGTGTGTTGACCCTTGAAACTTTTCCTTAATGTTGATGGTGTTTCTAATTCTTTACTCGATCCATATAGGTGATTCATGTTCTCTTAAAGGTAACACATTGATAAAATGAACCAAACACCTTCTGCTTCTTCTTAAATTATACATTTACTATATATTTTTTTTATATATTAAACTTTTTGGTACTGGACTTGAAAAATTCTTCTGATTATTGCATCATATTTTATTACTTCTTGTTGTGACCTGTAACGAAGAACATATGCAAATTAAACATAGATAGGATGTTATTCCCGATTATGTATAAATCGGTTAGGTTTAACTAGAACTGAATAATTGCCGGTTATAACAATACATTTAATTTTGATGATATGTATGTGAACTGAAAATATTATTATCAACATTATTTGATTGTAAGAATAGTTAGGTATTTAACATGATTTGTGAAGAGAACAATTGAAGCCTGTAGTATGAAAACCGGCTAACTCTATTTTTTACATATTTCAGAAATCAATCTTAAATATGTTGATTTATTCCACATTTTGTTTATTTGTTTTGCTTTTCTTACTCTATCATTCTGTGATAAAAACATATTGAATTCATGTGATTCATCTTACAGCTATTAACTTCAAGTGCTAGTGTCCAGAAAATATCGATTTTACTAACCTAGCCGGTTCTCATTCAAAAAAATTACACTATAAAGTGTGGATCATTACTGAGAACCAACGAAATTATTTAAGTCTTTATTTTAATAAATATGACAAAAAAAATAATCTATGTTTTATAAATTGTGTATTGTAATAAAAAAATATAGTAAAATATCTGGTTACAACAAGTCAACTTTTAAGTCAACTCAAAAGTTGACAACAATAGCTCAAAAGATATAATAAGTGGTTTCTCAATAGTCAATAATTGTCATACTACTCAATTTGGACACCAGTTGCTGACGTTAATATCATATAGAAGGGTTTGTATCGGACATACTTAACTATAGGGACATGAAACACCGATTTCATGGTAATTTGACTACAGGGCGGAATTTAATTTGTAAATTATAAATGAATTTTTGGCTAATTTTTAAACGCGTTTTGATTTTTAATAATCTTATAATACTAATTTGAATAAAAATATTGAGATATTGACAACTTTTCAAACGATAATCAAATAATGTGGAGTCTTATTCGCTATACATATTATATAGAAATATATCTTTGTGATAAAAAACATTATGAAAATGCATTCTATATTACATAAGATAAACTATTATATGTCAATTAAAATTCATATTATATATTGATCCTCAATATACTAATAACTATGTTGCATATAATACAAATAATCAGTAACAGTTAATAATTGTAATTACATATATACAAAAATTTGTGTGTTAATACAAAAAGTAAAATAAATGTGAATAATAAAAATTCGAATGAATGCGTTTAGACAAATACAATTAAGTTTTCTAAAATATTTATGTACACTGAAAAACAAACTAATATATTCAAGAAATGTAAATAAATTATGGCGATTGTAGTTTTCTCAACTTACGCTCTTCAAGAACCAACTGCGGAGGTTCATTCATTGTCTCAATCTTAGTAATTCCTTTAAAAAATGACTATGGCTTTCAGAATAACTGGCATGTGAAAACCGTCTTTCAGTTTAATAGGTAAATGGAACAATTAACCATTATATGAACAAAAAATAAATCGGTCAACGTTGGACGTCAAAATTTCAAAACTGAATCAATTCTTCTTTCGGATAACAGAGCTTACCTCGTGAAATCATTTGTGTAAATTCTGAGCTTAAATTCTCAATAAAGAAAGCTGGTTTTCACTCAAAAAGTTGTCGAAATAAGTGTGTTATCCGGTTCTCATGCAAAATATTTCGTGAATAGAAAGCAACTGAGCCGCTTTTAATTCACCAAAATAATTCCCACAAAAAATAACAGAAAATGCATAAAACTCAAATTCGTCAAAAAGTGAGTTAGCCGGTCCTCATTCTACAGGCTTCAATTGTCATGGATAGTATTTCTTACCATTATTATATACGTTAGGAGAATGTAACGGACAAAATAATTCAACTATAAGAAAAATCTTTTTTGCATGCACGTTAAGACATATTTTAATTCATACATACATCTTTTAAATATTTTCAATAGAAATAAAATTTAAATTAATTTTAAATTAAATTTTCAAAATACGAATACTGAAATCTGTGAAATCGCAGAATCAAAATTGATATTTATGATTTATAATTTACTCTTTGGTGACTAATAATACCAATTTTCTGTTAAACTTTGACTAAAGAAATCTCTTTATATATAAGTATATCGTTTTATTCTGTATATTCAGTCTAAAACACAAATTGAATATCTACCAATTTATATTTATAATTATTATAATATTAATTATAAAACAATTATAATTTGTTCTCCTAAAAATTATTTAAACTTATAAATTTAAAGTTTTCAAAATTAAAACAAATTGTTTTGAAAAATATTAAACAATGTTTGAAAAACGGTTTCAAGTGGTAAACCTTTCAATATCAGTATTTCTTTGCTAGACATTTGATTCCGTAATTTGAAAATTTGAACGTTACTCAACTTATTTTATATTTAATTTTTAATCTAAATTTTATACCATATAAATCATATAACCTTTAATTAAAAAAATTAAACATTAAAATTATTTTTTCAAAATAATAATATCATCATGATCATAGAGTAATTATTATACATAGAGTTTTAACTCTTATTGATTTCATATGCATTGCATTGTAAATTTTTCTCGGTGTAAAATCGTTGTATTTCAAAGAAGTTTGTATAAATGGGTAGACAAAGAGCAGTATTATATATTTTAATTAAATTCATTTTTAAGAGCAACTTTCTATATTGAAGCAATTTTAAGATACATAAATTGTTTGTAAAGTATAATTAATTTCATTTGTATCAAAAACTGTTTCACTTCTATTATTTCTTAAATCATTATTTTAAAAAAGCTCATGGGTAGACGAAGAGTAGTATGTATTAAACTGCATACCGAATCAAAAAGAATCAAAACTCTATGTATAATATTCTATCATCATACTGTATATATTATATTACTATATATCTGTGGGGTATATTATGTTAATTATTATAACATTTTCGTATACATAAATGTATGAACCATGTATTATTTATTGAGGAGATTGTCTGCTTTAAATCATCAACTATATATATATTGTGCGCTAAACTGCACTCTGACTTTTATTGTCACGTCTGCTCTTGATACACGATTTTTATTGGAAAATAATTTGTGTTTATCTAAATAGAGTTTCAATTATTATTCTGTAACCATTACTCCAAAACATTCCTCTTATCTTGATTAGTAAATTACTTCATATATATTTTGTTGTAAAAGTAAGTATATTCTTCAATTGTTTATATTGCATATTGATTTCATAATTTTTTCATCTTTATAGTATGTTTACATTTATCCGTTTCTTAGCTGTAAATTTTTACACTGATTTTTTCCGAGGTAAGCTTTTACTGATAACCTAACCGTTCAATAATTGAATTTAAGAATCTTTCACTTTGCTATGATGCTAGTTTACTGAATAATATCTAACTTGTTACAAGAACTAAATGTTGACACCTTCAATACAGAATTCATTTTTTGGAACATAAATTTATTTATTCAGTGTATTTAATTTAAACAGTTTTTTTTACTGTTTTATTTTAGGCAACGAATGCCTTGAGAAACGTGTGTTCTATCGTTTATTATCGGGACTTCATACTTCCATCAATCTTCACCTGTGCAAAAATTATTTGTTACAAGGTAACCTATTTCCATATATCTTCTTCGAAAACAGTATTTATTTTCCTTTGCTCATTGTTAATAAACATAATGAGCAAAAAATGAATATACGGCTATATGCGAAATTATTGATTATGTGAAAAAATTATTCTACAAAGATTTCTATTTTTCCTTTACAATTTCAATACAATTCTAAATGTTGTCAGCGAATATTTAATATTAAGACGAGAATTAATTGAAAATCTATTTTTTCCAATTCATTCTAAAAATGATAATTAGCATAAAATTAAAACCTAAAATGTGTAAAATTGTTTTTCAGAAAACAGTAGCAACATCGTATATGTATTTTTTTATTTGTATATTTGTTTTATAATTATACTTGCCCCAAATTAAATTATCTTCTGTCAGAAACACAGGAAAGATTATATAACAATTGCTTAACTAAACATATTTCCTAAACGAGCAGACACTTCCCAATTCGGGCTCGGTAGCCAACAATGGGGTCCAAATCTGCAAGAATTTCTTCGTCGTTTTGATCCCAAGATGGACTCTGCCGGACCACAACGCCTCAAGAATCTCTACTTTACCTATCTGGTGCAACTGCGAGCGTTGTCTAAGGCGGCGCCTTATATTCACAGTGAACTCTTCTACACGGGCAATGAGACCGTTGATCGAGACACGAAAACCGCCGTTGATCGGATCCTCAAGTTGGTCACGTGAGTGGTCATAAAATGGTTACTTTAAATATATAGGTATCATTCTTAACAAACTTTAGAAAGTTTCAATTGTTATTTGATTATTTCCTAAATTACCCACGCCAACATTCGTTTGGGGAATTTAATTCAGTTCATTCTAAGTTTTCACTGTCTAATAGAAACTATGGGTTTGGGATTCAGGAAATAGCTCGGCTTGACTTCCGGAACTTCTTCTCCCGAAGGAATAATTTCACCCTCTAATTAATCGATTTGTTTTGTTTATTGGAAGTAAACTATTTGTATTTACATAAATAAGCAAAAATGTAAATGAGTATTTAACGAAAAATTTGGAATTTAGTTTTACAAAATATGGAACTAAATTTTTATTGTTCAATATTTCGAAGAAGATCGCATACTGAATTGCTAATATCAGTTAATCAGTAGAAATAATAAAATAAACTTCTCTGAAACAATTTACATTAAATCATTGACAACAAAACAAATTATAAGAGCCATACAATTTGTTTATTAATTATAAAACTTATTTATTTTAAATCTAGGAATCTATAGATTTTTTTTATTTAGTCGACACGCTAATGTCCCCCTTGTTTTATGAAAGCGACTAATGTATGGATTCGTTAAGTTACTGCTTTCTAATACTTATATTTAAATAATTGACACAATTTGATAGGGTTAAAATACAAAAACATCGAAATAAATACATTTTAGTTATCGCCGTACAATTTAAAGATATTCATCTTGCCACCTTTCCAGCGGGTTTCCTTATCATTTCGATGAAAGCCAGCTATTTCGCGGAGACAGGGAAGAAGCTGGTGAATTGCTCCAGCAGTTCAGAACTCACTTTCGAAACATTTCTAGGATCATGGACTGCGTTGGTTGTGAAAAGTGCAAGTTGTGGGGCAAACTACAAACACAGGGAATGGGTACGGCACTGAAAATCCTCTTTTCTGGAGATCAGATTGGTCCAGATTCCAGTCTGAAACCCGGCAAGATTGGTGGCAACTTTCAACTCCGAAGGACCGAAATTGTTTCACTGTTCAATGCTTTTGGAAGGTAATTATTTCTTGCCGCAAATTTTACTTCAAACACTTTGAATAAATTTTAAACGCTTTTTATAAAAACATTCATGTTTATAAGCTCATAATTATTTTTCAATTAGAATTTTTGTGAAGCTTATTACTCGTAAGTAGTATGACTTATTATGACTTAAAGCATTTTTCTATAAAAAAGGAAACATTCATTAATAAATATAAAAATTACAAATGTACAAGGTGACAATAAGTTATTTTATACTGTAGGGATATAATTTTCACTACAGTCTATTATTTTCTGCCAATCAACTTTAAATCTTACCAATTCATTTCTGAGGGACTCCCTAGTGATGGTTGCAACAGAATTGTTCACAAAGTTTGGCTAACAAATTATTTTCCGGCAGGATCCCACAGCCGCCATATTCGCTTGACCTGATATGAATCTCCTAGACCGGTTCATATTTAAAAACGTCGGGGTTTCCAAGAAAGATACCGACTTTGCAACAACTGAAGAGACAAGAAGCTTTATGAACAATTTTGTTGCCACCATCAGTAGGGAGTCCCTCAGACTTGAATTGGTAAGATTTAGAGCTGAAATGTGGAAAATAATAATCTGTAATGGAAATTATCACTTCTCAGTATAAAATAACTTATTTCTACTTCATTATTGCCAACCTTATACATTTGCAATTATTATATATATGTTGTATTGTATTAATAAAAAGTTCATATTTTTTAAAAAGACGCCAAAATATATATGGAATTTAAACTAATTTAATACAAAGAAAATATTGATTCAATTGATTCACTGTTTAGCTCAATTATCATTATTTAAAAGGAATAGTAATATCCATATTTATGGATTATCAAAAGGATGATCACTAGTTTAAAAAAAATTATTAAAATTTTGTATGTTGTAATTTCTTTTGTTTATAATGTTTCAATATATACTATTTTGGACAATTTTATATTCCATTGCTGTGTACTATACACTATTTTTCAACATTGATTAATACAAATATTAAAAAAACTTTGTTTAAACTTGTGATCATCTGATCATCTTTAGACGTATCTCATATTTTTGAAGTATTTATAATTACATAGGTAAATTGGCATAGCTAAAGTTAGGACTTTCTATTTCCTCATTTTAATCAATTGTCTATTCAAAATATGATTTCTTCTTCATCTGTAGATTATCAGCGAGTATTCAGTCATTGGATATATTTCGTGACCTTCTCAAGAATCAAAAAACAGAACTTTAATTCAGAAATATACTGTTGAAGACAAGGCCAACAAGACCATAGCCAACTATACATTGTAAAGATATGCATCTTATAGACACGCAACATTATAATCTTTGAAATTAAAATAGTATTATTATAAGCGATATGCCTACACAATATTTATAGATATTATAATGGGAAAACTATATAAGATTTTTTTATTATTTAAGAAGTGGCTATTTAGGAATTACTTAATTGAATAATATGTGAGTTCTCTGTTTACCGAGTGCTTTAGACTGCAAATTTTGTTTTCACTCTTTTTTTTAACTCGTCTTTTTTTAAAAATTTTATCTTATGTAGTTGATATATAGTGTTTTTTTATGTGGAGTTGATTCAATAATTGTTTATTCTTTTTGGGTTCAATTTCTAACCAATTTGTGCCAAACTTTTTCAATTATTACTAATATTAATTATAACTATCGATCGAATTGGGTTCCAAATATGAACTTATTTGTACAATTAAAATTCCTAAATGTCAATATGTGATGTTTTTTGTAACTATATCATTATTTCGCTTTTAATATGTTGATAACGTTTATTTTATTGTAATTTATTGTTGTTGAACATCAATATTGAGCAATCTGTACATTTATTGTTATTGATAAATTCTAAATGTATTCATTAATTTGTGGCTTTTAAGTTTTGGACCTGTGGGTATAATGGCCTCCTTCGTTGTATTGGCAGAGAGATAGTCGGATTATTCATTTATTATTATCTATAATTATTACACATTATCATCAAAATTAAAAAATTTGTTTGATATTGTGCAGTGACTTTAAAGAAAATATTTATCAATTAAAATGAAAATTTTAGTGAATATTTATCATAATTTAATGATAAAAAAATCATCAAAAAAGATATTATAATTAATGTTGAAAATAATGTAATTTATTATATCAAAGATTTGATATAAAAGAATTTCATAGATTCACATCATATTCGTTTAAATACTTTGCAATATAGGTCATTTCGTAAAAAATTTCGTATTTGAGTTTTTGTAATATTTATTAACAATATACCTATTAACAAAATGTATTAACAATAATACAAGAGTCCAGAATTACAAATAAGAGTCTAGAGTTACAAATAATAACCACCATTTTCAATAATTTTTTCAAAGTTAGCTTCCATATTTATGAGGGCCTTTCTCATGCGGATAGTCGTGAACGACGGTATGTGTTCTGTCAAAAAGGCTTCGATGGAATCTTTGTCA
>JAUZNC010044068.1:0-16865 GCA_034780395.1 Vannuccia rotundouncinata | reverse complement strand
ATAATAGAATTCATACCTCGTAAATTAATGAAATCTTATGTATTTTTAGTCTTTATTCTAAAAAAAGTTTTATGTAATTAATATAAAATCACAGTATATATATAGCAATATAACTTTGTGAATCCTTATAACTACAATAAGATCATAAATTAAAAATATGTATTTTATCATTCCAGAGTTAACATTAATTTCAGCACATATAAAATATTTATGTAGTACTTACTAATGGTTTAGACCAACCTTAAATATTACGATAAAAAATAGCGATATGGTAGCCTGTTCGTAGCTACGATTGTTTTGAGTAAAGCCCAAATTCAAAAATAACTTAGGTTCCATCTTACCTACGAACTTTCTTACGAAGTACCCAGTTAAAATGGTTTCGAGTAAAGACATACGATGATGGTAGCAACTTACGGGGATATTTTATGGTACGAACGTTTCGAGTAAATTGTGCTTTACTTTTCGACCACCATTTCAAAAATTGTTTTAATATTTTGAAAAACATGAACTTTAAATGTTTACACTGTTGCCGCTTAGTTTAAATTTGATCAAAGTCGATTTAAAATTTTTTTATCAAATACTAATGGGTATTAAAGTTTATGTCTCTCGAACTTCTGGTAACCAAAAGGTATAATTGTAAAAATATTAGGAAATTATTGCTTTTTAATAATATATCTTATTTATTGCATTCTAATTTGTAATTATTAATTTGTTTTTGTTGAATAATGTAATATTTCAGAGACAGTTTTTTTAATCCAGCAATGGTAACTAATGAATATTTATTAAATACATTTTTCTTCCTGGCAGCGGCTGTTAAAATATTGAAAGTAAGCAATATATAAAATCACAACAAACACAATAATCATTATCAAACATTTCATCAAAAAACGTTAAACAAATTTATAGAAAATAGTTTTCTAACATGCTTGTTAGTCTGTTTGTCTGCCAACTTAGGTAACACCGCAGTAATCTTTTTTTTTTGATTTTTTGAAAATTTGTTGATATTTAGTTAGAAAGTATACCATGTTTTCTATTTCAATCCTATAAATCTGAATTTAACATAATTTATAAAAAAATAATATAAAAAAGTTTTATAAATAAAATAAAAATATAAACATATACTTTAAGTGTTTCTCTACTGTAAACTCAGCATTTTAGTCCCAAAAAAAGTATCTTTCATTAGTGTGAAACTCAGATGCTGAGTCTAAGTTTATTTTATAATATATACAGAGATACTGATTAGCTGAGAATACCTAGTCATCTATAATTAAAGTTGAGTACAAGTAAGAAACCTACTTGATTCTTATTAAATGCAGTATTTAAAAACTAAACACAATTCACCCTTTCTCATTTATCATGTTCATATTATTTATTAAACAGAGTTGTTTTATTATATTCTTCTTATATAACTATTATCTGTATTATAGTATTTTAATATTTAGTTTACTTTTATTTTGTATAGATTTATAAATATTATGTCAAGTTTGTCTAGTGTACCCTTTTTTTCATTATTGCATAGGTCACTTTTATAAGTCAATCTTACTGGTCAATCTTTTGTGGTCTGTTTCATCAGACAAGCCATAGATTGGAGACAAGTTTTTGTTAACCTCAATGAGAGATCTGACCCCTTTTCCCATTTCCTTGGAGCATCCCAAATCAATTCATGAATTAATAAAGTTGCCTTATTCTTTGGAAATAAGCAACCTCTTTTTAACTGAGGACATTTATCTTTTTTTTGAAACAGTGGAGGTAAACCAAAATTCCAACTCTCACTTGGTTCCGTGGTAAGACACCAAAATCCGATAACTTAGGAACTGATTCACACTTAACCTTTTGATGGGAATCATCAAGAAGCCCCAATTGCAGGTGCTGCTCTGCAGTTGGCATTTACACCAATATCTGCAAGTTTTGTTCTGCTTGTTCTGAAACTCCAAGTTATTAACAAATGCTTTTATATTTACCAAATTTGACAGATATACACATCCAAAGACCTCAGAATTTTTTTATTTTCATTTCACCATAATTTGTTTAACTTTTTTGAAGTTTTCACTTTATATACAGAATTTAACAGAGTACATTACATATTAAAAAAAACTATATAATATGGTTGATTTGCTGGTAGATATTTATATTATGCTGTAGGTAGCATATCATAATTTATTTTATATTTTTGGATGTCCCTATAATAATTTCAATAATTGTTTTGTTATCCAACAACAATGTATAACCTGAACAAAACATACAAATTTCTAACAATAATTTATAGAACTGGAATTTACTTATGCAATTTGAGTTATAGTTATCCACTTTAGTTAGATATTAGTTATGGCATTGTATATTATAATATGGCTAATACAAATTATATCTCTATATAAATAGTAAATAAATATCTATCTAAATATTTCATTCTTTTACTGTGAAGTTATATTAAATGATATTTTGCTGAAATATTGGAATCTGTAATTCTTCAATATTTTCCGATATGTGCAATATGTAAGCATCTTTTATTACAAAATGATAATTTCTGAAATAAAGGATCCTTTGCTTGAATATTGAAATGTGTTCACATTTTCCATAATATAATATTACAGATTTATTTTTTGAGTATATAGGTATACTCTGTATATTAGAGAATTATATGAGAATATTACATATTGGGAAACTAAATTGGATGATGGATATTATATTTTGGATATTCCTCTATATATTTACATCTATTCTGCTTATTATGACTTCATATACCAGCTGTGTTAATTTAACTTAAATACAACATATACAAACTTTTAACACTCAAAGCCTAACTGCTATTTTTTATTTGTAATTATTTTACATTAGCTTTTGTTGTTCTTGTTTTAATTAATTTGTAAAATGCTATTCTTGGAAGCATTATATATAATTATAATGCTAAATCAGAAAGAATAATAATAACATTGTTTGGGATTTGCTTATCCCCTTATGTCTTATAATATAGTTATGCACATGCACAAATTGTTAACACATAATGTACAATATATAATTTTTATTTCATTATCATATTAATGATAATTTATAGTATAGAATGTAAATTTTTTGTTTGCACTTAAAAAAAGAATTTTGTTCATTTTTGTATTCATCAAATAGTTATGAAAGTGTTACAATGCCTAAATAGTTTTTGTATTTATTACTATATATAGTAAAGTATATTGATTTAGAGAAATGAGGCTTCAGTATATTGATTACAGCAACAATACAATATTTGTGATAAATAGTCAGAACTTTTTTTAGAATTGTCTGAGTGAATTTATGATAGTACAACTGGAGGCAACTCTTGTCCAATCATGTTCAATTGTTAATAAAATTTGATTATCATACCTGCTGAGTGGAGTAATTCTGAGATAGATACATTCGTAAAAAAGGGTTACAATTTATTTAATAAACCCTTTAAACTTACATAAATCATAAATATTATATTTAACTGTTATACTGAATGTTTAATCAATTTTTCTCATATTTTATTCAACAAATACAACATTTATGAAAAATAAAAACATGAATAATAATTTAATACACATAGAAAGAGACTATTTTATAATAGATATAAATAAATATAATAAAATATCTACAAAATTTTGTACTTGGACATCATGTATTAGTTACAAAATAGTTCCAAGATCTATAAAAGTCAGCATGACTATAATGTTGATTATGAGCCTGAAAAAAAGCTGTCATTACATAAAATTATCAAAAAACTTGTAAATCTCACATTAAGAATTTACAATGTTCACCATTGATGGTATCTCACAATCCCTGCGGATTACCAAAATTAAGCTCTTGGGGACTGCAGCTTTGATATTTTCCTCATCTAGTGCCACTTGTAATCATCACTGATATGCGCTCTGCTTTTTAAAGCATTTAACAATCGACATGGCAATAGACTCTTCTGTCAACCTCTGAAGAGTACTTCAGATGTCTAAAAGAATTTTCCATTTGATTATTCTATCTTTGTCAGAGTGGAGGTCCATGCTTCGTAGACATGCAGACAACACTGACCGACCTGACCGACCTTGAAGAGTTGTTTTGTCATACAGACAACACCGACCGACCTTGAAGAGTTGTTTTGTAATACAGACAACACCGACCGACCTTGAACGGTTGTTTTGTCATACAGACAACACCGACCGACCTTGAAGAGTTGTTTTGTCATACAGACAACACCGACCGACCTTGAAGAGTTGTTTTGTCATACAGACGAAGTTAATTTATATTAATATAAAATAGTATGTAATTTACAAAATGATAATGACATTTTATATTAATGAGAACTAATTTATAAAGACTCGAATTAACCTTCAAATTATTTCCAATGTATTTTATTTTAATTTTGAGTCAGCTGGCTTTTTGTTTTCGATAGATATGAGAGGTAATTTGCTTTTTGCTTTTATGTAAATGATTTTAAATGCAAAGTCAAACATTTTTTCATTCATTAAATTCATAAAAACTGTAAGCTACGTTCCCATTTATTTATTTATTTATTCAGTTTTTTCAATTTATTATTCAATTATTTAGTTTTATTTTCTTTTTATTTGTTTCTGTATTTATTTGATGTCATTGATATCTGAATTTATTTTTTTATGTTTTAATTTTATGTATACAAAGAATCATTGAAATTGTATTTTATAAATGAATATATTTGTAAAAAGTTATTGCTGTAAAAATATTTTATTTCGATTACAGTAATGTATTTATGTGTGTCTATAATTTCTAAATTAATTACCATTTGATATTTATATTTAAATATTTATAAATATTAAAAAAAAATTTACAACCTACATCAACCATTTAAAAACTTAAAATAAAGTAATTGAAATAAAAAAATACCACTTTAATTTTATTCTTAATTTACATCTAATATGCACTGCGGCATTATTTTCAATTGTTATTTAATTTATCAGACTTGTTCATAGTTTTTAAATATTTTAAATAGAATATTTAATTGCAATTATTTACAGGTTAAGAAATGTCAAGTTCTTCTAACAATGATTCTAGAGCGTGAAAAAATAGAATTCGAAGAAATTGACCTCTCTGATATCAAACACGTTGAAATTAAATCATTTGTCATTGAGGAAACGAAGAAGCGAGACCGAGGTGTTTTACCACCGCACATATTTCTTGATGACGAGTATTTAGGTGTAAGTAGACCCCCCTCTATAATATATTTAAATGTGCGGTTATTGAAGGTTTTCATAATAAAATATGATCGTAAAAATCGATATAAAATTGTGAATAAAGTTTAGGTTTGTCCTGTAATACTATGAATTGAAATTTTAATTTTGAAGTTACGAATGATAAGCATTTTTATTGTGTTTTAAAAAAATTATAAACCGTCTTTAAAATGAATATTATTAATTTCTAATTGTTGTCTTCTAATATCGGTATTTTGAATTGGAACGCTTTGCTTAGCTGTAAAGTTATCAAATTTTAACAACAAATAAACGAATTTTTAAGATATTTTGACCACATTCTAAACTGCTCACATCGCTCTTAATAAATAAATTGACTTCTACAATTTTCATTATAATGATGATAAATATACTTAAATATCATAAAATATTTGACTTGTTGATACATCATTTATTTTAAAAATTATTTTTTAATGTAATATTTATAATTCTAGTTAACAATATACTATTGTTAAAATAAAATCATCTAATTTGTTTCGGAAGAGTTAATTACTCTGTTAATCATAAATGGAAGCTATATGGAAATATTAATTTTTATATACCCCCTGTGGAAATGTTATCTAAAAAAGTTTGAATAAATTTTTGTACAGATAACATATATTATGAATTTTTTGACTATCTAATCGATACATGCAGTAAATTAATTTTACAGAATTTTTGAGAAAATGTTTATAAGTTGTATTGATTTTTATGACTTGAAGCTGGTAACAACCTCTATCTTCCTTTTTCGCTGTGTACACTTCGACATAAAATATACTATGTAGTGCATTTGCCTTTTTCTTCTGTGCATGTGTGCCTATGGTTCATGCAGGGAAGGGATATACCTTGCTACAGACATGCATATCGTCTATGTAGGACTATTTGCCTTACCCCAATGCCCATATGTCTGCTATCTTCGGAACAGAACGCATTTGCAATCGATATTAAAACGCTTTTTGAAGTTTCTTTATAACAGTTTAGAAATCTTAAACATTTAATTTATGCGAATAATTCTGCTAATATTATATTTATAATTTTAATATGACTATAAACAATGTCAAATTGAAAGCTGTTATTAATAATTAATTCAGTTGTCTGAGTATACCCATTATTCGCACCATAATTAAGTATATAAAATTAATCATTATTGTTGTAATCTCTTTACTAAATTTTCCACATAATACATCATATAAGCCATTACCACATAATTTGGTACTAATGGTTTAATTGACTTTATGCTTAAATATTATTTTACTGAATGATTAAAAATATTATTATTCCTAAAATATAAGACAAGTTAATACCGTTTTATTTGTGATTATATATTAAATGTTTGTTTTCAATTACATATTGTAGGTGTTAATAGAACGATATCTGAATATTAAATTATGGTTATTAAATTGTTACTTTTGATTGCATAGATACAGCGGCACTTTTCATATTATTTCTTTCAAGTTAAAACTAGTAATTTAGGAACGTGTTATATATTTTTCAGAATTTTGAGGACCTCGATATTGCTAATGAAAGCAGCGAGGTGGATATATTTTTGAGGGTCCCTGGTGCTAAAGAGGTAACTGAAAATATGTTACTATACTTTTTAAAATAATGTTTTATATTAACAAATGGTATCTAAAAAAACTATTTGAAATCTGTTTTCTAAAATCTAACAATCCTAGATTATTCCTACATCATAAACTATAATTCTTATCACGATTCTACAACAGATTATTGTAAGATACTATTAATTCAACTAAATAAGGATTATTTTTTTCAATTTTAGAAGCGAGAAGAATTGCTGAAGGCTACCGAAGAAAAGAAGGATGTAGAAAAAGAAGTAAAACAGAAATCGGTTTATAAATCCATTTTATTTATTGTTTTACTATCTTTTAATTAGTATTAAATTGTTTGATATATTTATCTTGTACTGTAAAATGTTCGTATGAAATTGATCCGTAAACTAAAATTTTCAGAATCCAAAAATGTCAAAACTGTTTCAAAACAATTTCGAATCTTTTTTCATTATTGATGAATCCTTAAATCCTTCCATCCTAATTAATTTATTCGGTGTTCATATAAATATGCGTTTAGTGTCAGTAAAACTGTTTTCCCACTATTTATACCCGAAGCCAATATCATTGCATGAATTGATAAGTTTGTCTTACTTTTGATTTGCTATCATGCATCTTAGTATCGCTTTTATACCCTTTACAGACTTAGCAAACCCCTGAGTCCATTTTACCCTGCTGTTGTGGTCTACATTATACTCACTATTAAACATTCTTTTATTGACTATTATTGACTAGGGCATGTTATTGCTTATTACGTCAGAGTTTATCCCAGCCAGTTCCAATAGGTAAGAAATCCTTTTTTATCTTATATGCATAATTTAAAATACGGACTTTGTCCTTTTGGCGAAATTTAACTTCCAATGACACGCACGAGCGAACATTTCAAATTAAAAATGTTGTAACGATTGATCTAGTCAAATATTTCATAAATCGATTGCGTATTCTACAAAAGACTGATAACATAACACAACATCGAATAATATAACAGATAATGAACTCATTTAGCAAAGATAAAAACCTCACAAAAATAATGGCTACACATGGAATTGGTCAAGTGAAACTTTATGAGAATTAATTGCCGATGAACACAGTGATCGAGTGAGTTAAATTCTCGAAGCATCCAACTGTACTTTACTTATCCGTGTATGTATCTGTTATGCAATGATTTTACTTGAGTTGTGTTTCGCATCAACTGACTGTCCGGCCTGAGACGAATCCTATAAAGTCATCCTGGTAATCTATATTTGCATGAATTTGGTAAAGTATAACTTTAGGAAATTAGGAGAACTTAACTTACGAGCATTAACTGATAAGCATTACACTTAACTTTTTATTTGGCTCCACGATACATGAAGCTATCTCCAAGTCATATAAAGTGTCACTTTTAATACAGGTCGATACAAAACAGTTTTTTTATTAAAATATTGTACAATTATGGTTGTCTTTATTTATATACCTAACTAGAAATATTACTCGCATTTTAGCGATTTTAAATTGAATAAAGTAACCTTATATTTAGTTATCATTTTATTCATATGAAACGTACTAATTACAATAGTGCCACTATTATATGACTAATATCAATTCTGAACTAAATTTATAGTGTGTAATTTAACATAATTAGATCGAATTTCCCTATATTATAATTTGAAACTATTAAAAAGCAATGTACAAACAAATGAGATACAATTAATGAAAATTTACTGATTCTATTTGGTGGCGGAATTTTAATCTTACAAATTTTTAATTCTTGCTTTGTGAATGTTAGAGGATCTTGCTTCGTTTTTCCTTTGTTGCTTGCCATTTCACAAAATGTACTGTCATTAATAATTGAGTTAAATTTAATTGTTAAATATATTCTTATGAAGACATTATATTCATATATTTTAATAGGTTGGAGTGGAAAAGTTATTTATTTATATATTTTCAATAACAACGCAGCCGTAATTAGAGTTTACTATTTTTAAAAGTATTTTATCATTTGATTCTTGTAAAAAGTATAAATCCTGACCGGTTAGATTATAATTTTAGGTTATTGGAACTTGATGAAAACGCAAAAAGTATTAAATTGATAATTAATTGTCTTATAGAACGACAACTAACATAACAAAATTGTGGGATATCAACCGTAAAGTTTTCTGTAATAATGAATTAATATAATTACTTGAAGAACAAATAACAATGAAGAATATAACATATTTGTATAATGAATTGTAAGTTCAATATCAGATATGCAGTCAAAATTAATATTAAATATCTTTCATATTTATATTTATATGTATAAGTATAATATTGAATTTGAGGGCTTTTTTTAATCAAATTTGTTAAAATTCCAAGACTTGTAAACTATAATCATTACAATCATTATAAACATTACAATCTTTTCAATAAGTTATTTAATAATTGGCCCAAAAACCAGGACACGAACTGAATCGTTTCTACTAGCGCATCGTATTATTCCTCTAATTTATTCACAAAAACCAAAATCTTTATACTGGCTGTACTTTTAATCACCTTTTTATTATAGAGATTTTTTCCTCTATTCTATAAATTTTCTCTGTTGATTTATGATCCATTAATTTCTTTTTATTAACTTTAATTAACTTTTTAATTTAAACTTTATATTGTGTTCACTATTTTATTTTTACTGAATTGTTGTATAAATCAATCATTTCTACTAATTATAATGTATGAATATTATAATTAATTTGTACAACATATTGATTTTTCTAAGAAATTTATAAATATGATTTTAATATTAGCATTCTATAGGAAACAGGAAACTTGCACAGTTGTTAGGAGTAACCTAAGTGTTATTTCCATCATAGGGGAGAGAAAAGCAAACCACAATCATTGATCGGTAAAATTCAGACAAATTATTTTTTACGATAAATTTATTCGCACCATGAAAGCCGTTGTCTGGCCTTTAAATAGTATCGGAGCTGATAAAGCGGTTTTAGACAAGTAAAACGTGTTTATTTATGGGATTACTTTTAAAATCAATATTGGTTAGTTTAATATTAAATTTGCTGTCGTTGACGTCTATACTATCGTAACATTCATTAAACATATTTACATATTGCGTGACTCAAAATTCTATTCAGCTTTATTATTAATTAAAATAACGTGATTTACAGAAATCCGATGACGAAGAAGACAAAGAAAAGAAAGTAGACGATGATGAAGAAGGGAAAGAGAAGAAAGAAGACGATGATGAAGAAGGGAAAGAGAAGAAAGAAGACGATGATGAAGAAGGGAAGGATACCGAGGCCTCAGTGGATATTAAACTTGACGAGGACGAAGATGAAGAGGCCAAGAGTGACAAGAAAGAGGAAAAGGATGATAAAGATAAAAAGAAAGACGATGACAAAGATGCCGACGATGAAGGTAAAGATGCTGAGGCCTCAGTGGATATTAAACTTGACGAGGACGAAGATGAAGAGGATGAAAAGAAAGAGGATAAGAAGGAATCGGATAGTGCTGATGAGGAGGGAAAAGACACAGAAGCTTCCGCTGAACTCAAACTTGATGACGAGGACGAAGAGGAGGAAGATAAGAAAGCGGACAAGAAAAAGGAGAGCAAGTCTGATGACGAGAAAGACGAGGATAAGGACAAAAAGTCAGAAGATGAAAAGAAGGATAAAAAGGAAGACGAAGATGAAAAACAAGAGGGCGAAGATACTGAAACATCGTTTTCTTTGGATGTAGAGGAAGACGATGAATAAAGGAGAGATGATGTTCAAAGTTAGTCTGTAAACTGTTTTCATTACGTAAACTATTTGATATGATTTTATAAACAAAGTTTTGAAATTAAAATGATTGTTTTTTAATATGTTGACACAATATTTCAATTATTTTCGATTACATTGTGCTTTTTCTGAAATGTTTCAGTTATTTAATTAACTATAAATTTTAATATCTGTTAATAGATAATCTCAAATATTTTATTTTTGACTTTCCCATTTTTTTTTGTTTCCAGAAAATTTCTTACCTCGCTCGACAATATGCTATTTAGACAATATCGCTTCATCTGTCAACATTTCCCTGACTTCTGTATTTAACAATAATGTATTTTCTATAATTACGTATACCATTTACTGTTACAGTAAATAAGTGTTGCAAAATGTATATAATAGATTTATAAACTGTTTAATGTGTAGAAATTAATAAATTATAATTATAGTCTGTATTAATCTTTTGTAAGAGCTCCACAAATGGAAAAAATATATTATACCTTTATTATCCAATATATTACTATTAAGTAGTAGATCATACTTACTATTCATTTAAATTGAAACATTTAATAGTATAGATTTTATTTTAAATATTTTCGATTTAGTTTTCTTAATAATTATGTTCATATACACCATTCTTGTAGAGTTGGCAAATTTTACTGAAAAAAGTGAGTTTTTTTCTAAATTAATTTATCCAGCCTTATATGTGTGAAATTCTAATTTAATGATTTTGTATAGATTAAATTATATTTGACTCACTAATAAAAACGAAATGTTGTGAATAATCAATTTAAGAAATCTGTTAAGCTTGTAGATTCTGGAGTTTAGAAAAATAACAAAAAATTCTTGAAATAAAATTATGGTAAGATATAAAAATATGTTCGTTGTAAGATTGCGGCATAAAATTTGCGTTGTAAAATTGGTGACTAATTACTGATAAGGATTTTATATATTTTTGAATTAATTATAAAATGTATAAATTAAATCAAAAATATCATTCTTGTGGTTTTCTCATAAATTATTTTAGTTATTGTTTGATATAGATCTACATATTATAGAATCATGATATAATAAATAAATAGGTTTATCAATAAATACTAAATACTACAATATCGTAATTTTACACAGAAAATAATAATATATTGGTATTAGGCACAAAATCTATATAAAGTATTCAGAGCTTGAGTGAAACAAATTACAATTTTATTGTCTTTTCTAATCAAATGGAACTATTACTTCTATATTTGAATAACTTTTCATATGTATTACAACTGATATTTATTATTCTATTTACTTTTTACTTTTTTTATCAATATTAACAGTTTAAACTATTATAACTAAAACTTATTAACTATTTTTCATTTTGATTTTAATTTTGACAACATTTAAAGTATTTATAAAATTAGTTCTATATATTTATTTCAAAACTTTAAAGATAATTGTAAAATAATAAATTTGCCTAAATGTACAAATAAATATATGCGCATTGTATAACTGATACTCATAGATGACTGAATTTGATTGCAAACAATTTCCAGTAAACTGTGTGTCATTTTGATGCAGATTTAAACAAAATTTTACGTTTTTTATTGGGATAAACCATGCGGTACATCCCCATTTATGGATTGGTACTCAAGGGGTCAATAAACAACCATATTATACCTTTACAGTTATGAATTACTCAATGCTAATTTCTAATTAATAATCAGTATAAATCAATACAAATATTTTTCACGTTCGTGTTGGTATAACTAAAAAGTAAAAATCTTTTTTATGATTAATTTAATTGTTGCTGTTTTCTCTGCGGGATAGTTTTTGCTTTTTGTATAAAATATTGAATTCTATTAGCTTGTGATCCTTATTAATTAGAACTGGTGCATGCTCCGGTATGAATTATGCCAGTTGTATATATTCTCAAAAGGAGAAGCGAAATTCTACCAAATAAGATATATATTTATAAAACGAATCAAATATTTCCTTAAATTAAACAGTTTAATCAATCAAATTACTAATTACAATTTTATCAAGAAGAGATTACACGTTTTGTAAAGTGAAGTGAATTAAAAATAATAAATTTTCGATTCACTGGTGTGTCCGCGTGCTTATTAACATCGCCTTTTTCAAAATTTTTTTCAATCAGAAAAATGCTTTGAAAACCAATATTGGTGATAATTGGATTCGAGAAAGGTTGAAAACCCAATTGATGATGAAGTTGAGATGAAATGTTGTAAACCATGTAGTTGATAGTTGAAGGTTGAAAGCCAATCTAAAACATTAAAAAAAAATAATATTGTACACATGTGAATCAGAAGTACTACGTAATGCAATTGTACAAGTCAAATAATGTTATAAAATTAGCAATATAACATTTTGTTTTAATGAAATCATTTTCAGTATTGAATTCATAATTGAATTATTTTTTTGGAGAGCATAGTTACTAATTACTCAATACATAAAATATCTAATTCCACAACGCATACGTAATACATGGGTACATTCCACCTGTGTACAAAACAATCTACGATTTTCAAGATAAGTTTCATGAAAAAGAAAGTGTATTGCCAACTCTTATAGTTGCGAAGAGGAGGCTAATTGAATGTGTCACACCATATCAGCTGCTATTATATATACAAAAGGATAAACGACACAATAAGGATACTAACTAACAAATTTGAATTTACATAGCCGTTTGAAGAGTTCACTTTTCTGTCCCATAAATTTAATTTTCCAAAATTTAGAATAAAAAAGAAGCTTCTTTTTTAAAAGCTTCTTTTTATTTTAGTTTCTCTACAAAATTTGTGATTCCCTCTTCGTTGTTCCAATTTTCGCTCAATCGTTGAATTTCTTCTTGTAAATTTGAATCTTTCTTTTCCAGATCTTTGTATTCTTTCTTTGATACAGACAGACATTCAGTGTTGCCAGCACTGCGATTTAAAGTCGCAATGCGATTTTTTGGTTGTAGCTGCGATTTTTCGAATTTTTAAAAGATTGCTGCGATTTTTTTATCATTTTGTAAATTTTATATCATGCACCTAGGTATTCTGGTCTAGGACTGGTACGACCATCATAAACTGTCAGTTGTGTGCATTTGCAATCCATAAAAAAGCTACAGGAATCTGCCGAAACTGTACAGCATCTTATCCAAGACAAGGCCTCTCTGAAAACGAGTAAAGAAGTGGCTGTGAAGGACTTGTTGGAGCGCGCTCTTAAACGTGCTGCTGAAGATAAGGTCCGTTCCAAAGCTCAGCGAGATAAGAGCATACTTTCGAAGTTGCCTAGAATATCGAAGAAATTAACTATTCTGAATGACTGTAAAAACAATAGCATTTCATATTATATACTTACATGTATTTTTATTACATTCAATACTTTATACTGAAAATAAAAGCTGTTTCTTGTATTGGGATTGTTTTAATCTCTTGCGATTTTTTGGAGATCATATCGCTGGCAACACTGGATACTTAAACTAATTTCCTGTTTTCGTCATTTCTTTGAAAGACATATTTCAAAATTCTCCAAATTACCTCTTTTGGCTGAAAGTTTTCAAATGAAACGTACAAAGATGAAAAGTAATTTATTGTAATATTGTAAAGGTCGTTAATTTACCGAATTTTCCAATTTAGTTATCAATGATTCCAATCCTTCGGAATTCTCTACCCAGGTGTTCTCTGTAAAACAAATTAATGCAAAATTAGAAAACAATGAAAATGCTATAATTGTAAATTTGGTAAATATGATTTAACTTCATAACTTCCAATATATGAAATTCATAAAACATATAATTCGATAAACGTGGACAATGCAACGTTTGAATAGAAAGTAAAAAGTATTAAATATGAATAATTTTAGCAGATTTTTTTTTAGATATTATTGTCTATTGAGTACCTACTGTGCAAACTTTGTCCTCAATTCATGGGAAGTCAATTTACTTGATATTACGAAATTATTTAATTCAACAATTTTAAAATCGAGTTGATTATTCATATTTATCAATGGACAACACAGAATCACCACGATGACTGCATCACATAAGAAGGGAAGTATTTGATATGAGATGTAATAATAAAGAATGCTTAATATTAGATCTTATCATAAAATATACAATACAATTTAAAAATCGATCTAACGCATAAAAAATACATGAACATACCTACTGCGTTTATGACTTTTCATTTTTATTTTTCTTCAAATTAAAAGTTTGTTATGGCTTTTCAAAATTGATTGTGGCTTTAACCGAAACGTTGTTTTTAAAGTATATTATAGCCTCTTGCATTGTCTAAACAATTATTTATAATTTAAGTGGTTTCATTTCATACAGGGAATATTTTTATTTTATCAATGACCTATATATTATTTATCTAGACCGGCAAACAGACCAAAATAAAATAATAAAAAACTTTCGTGGAAGGAATACATGAATCAATACCAAATACGTAATACTATAAATTCGGTGGATTACAAGGTCGTGCGCCAATTTCACAATCTACACCCAACCGACAGTTGAATACAATTCAGGAAAATTACAGTTTTGATAAACAACTATTTCACAAAAGTTCTACTTAGATTTCTCCACTTAATTTGGGGAGTAATCATTGGGAGAGTAATTAATTAACACTCCTCGGTATTGAGAATATATTACATAACAATTAAACATATATTTGCGTGCTTGTCGATTTAAACAAGAGGAAATCTAATCTAATTGTACAACTTTATAAATTAGAATTCTACGTTTCCATGTTAATTAGACGTATTGAACTTTTTTTGAAATATATAAATAACCTCAAGAGTTATGAAAATATTTTCAAAACGTTTACGGCTGCAGATTTGATACATTTAACGTCGTGATAAAATAAAGCTCATTTGTGCTCGCCAAATATAAAAGAAATAATTAATTTAGTTTTATATATTTAGAAGTATGCTTTTGTAATACAAAATTATTTTTATTTAGTGTAAATAACTATGATAATAGTATACATAAACATTGAAATATTAAGTATATTAAATTTAAATGATTTTATTAATATAATATAAAACACGTCTAATATAGGTACTTATAATAATTGTTTTCCAGATTAAATTTATAATTTAAAAATATTATATAATAATATAAGTCATAGTATAATTATAGTTGACCTTTAATAATTAATTGGTCCTCTTTTGCAACCAAACTCCACATGAATTACGCAAGAGTTGAAGCCAGTATAATCCTTTATTAATTAATGTGAGTTGTGTTGAACTGTAAACTTAATCTATCTTTAAATAAAATGTTCAAGAATATTATCAACACAATTCCATTGCATGTTTCTTAGTAAGGTCGTTCTCTGCTTAAGCGAATTGTATTTGCTCTTTTGGTAATGGTAAGATTTAAATATTGTAATTTTAACATTAAAGATAATATTTTGGTGTTATAAAAAATCCATATATATAAATATAAATTATAAAATTTTAAAATCAAAACATTTTTTTTCATTTGTTTAGATTGACTAGAAATCATAAAAATAAAAATTATTTCAAGTTTCCGAAAAAATGGTCTAATTTAATTGTATTGTTATATATACAATTATAAACATTCTATTTTCAATTTTTAAGTTACATAGAGTTCTTTAATACAAAAATGTATCATTAGAATTACCCATATTTATACAAGAGCTTTTAAGAATGAATAATGTTCTAACCTGTTTTGTTGAAAACAAGTATGTTCCAATGAAGGTATGCAGATTTCAGGTCTAAATGGATTATTTGTATACTGTCTGAATACTAACTAATGTATAAGGTAAAAGAATCGTAATTTCAGAATAGAGTGGACAAACACGTTTTAGTAATTATATTAGATACTGTTTACATATGTTGATATTATTTTTAGGTCTAAATGGATTTTCAATAGTTTTGTATATTGTCTGAATACTAACTAATGTATAAGGTAAAAGAATCGTAATTTCAGAATATAGTCGACAGACACGTTTTAGTAATTATATTAGATATAGTTTACATAATTTTATATTATTTTTCAGTTTTCGACATTGCATGATATTCTCGATACATAATTAAAAAACCATAGAACATATGTTACTTCTATTTCGTAAATTTATTATTATATTTGTTAATATGAAATTAATATTTAAAATTATATTCTTAGTCGATATATCATTGAAAAAGTCAGCACATGAAAATTCCAAAGATGAAATCATAGATAATATCAATTCCAAAGATAAAGTCACAACCAAAGTTATAAACAAAGTTTAATTCATATGTGAAATTTAGTGTCAAAGTCAAACATATTAACAACAAAATTCACAGACAAATGCACAGACGAGGTCAAGGACGATGTCATAGGCTAAAAGTCAAAGGCTTATAATTCAAAGTCA
>JAUZNC010044057.1:0-10617 GCA_034780395.1 Vannuccia rotundouncinata | reverse complement strand
ATACATAAGGAGCACGGTATTTCCCGATGACAATTAGAGCTACCATGTGTGTCCCAGACTCATGATGTCTGGTGAACCTGAAATAGTAATCAGGTGATGAATTCGCATCTACCGCACACATGATCGTCCAATGAAGAGGAATTCATATCACTTGCTGGTTTAGCTAAATTTTTGTATAAATAGGCATCAGGATAATTTGTCCCTGTATTTACTGGTAACTTTGTATACTAACATTCCAAACCGACTTATTATATCTTACCTAATATTAGTGTTACTAGTTAAAGTATATTTTACCTAAATATATATTTTTTATCTATATTAATAAAATATATAAAAATAATCTGTATTATTCATACGTATTTATATTGAATCTCATATAATAAATTAAAGCATTGTAGGAAAATATTGCAAACTGTTTTTTATACATAATGCTTTATATTTATTTGCGCCTCAATTTTTGCTAAACTAAACATTTATTTAGAACAGTACACCCATATATTTGAATACTAGAAGAAGAAAAAAACAATATAAAAAGGTAAATAGTTGTCGACTTTAATGTAACAGCTTGAATGATATTATTGAAATTCATTTTTATTTATAATACAAAATAATTAGATAATTACATTTAAATTAAGTAATATATTTAAGCAATTTATTTAATATAGTTGATATAGTTTTATATATTTAATATAGTTTAATATTTATTTAATATACTTTAATATTTATTTAATATTTAATACAAAAGAGTAACAGTTTATTTTACACGCCTTAAAATGTTGTTAATTTTGAATTTTGCTTAAATTCTAATATGTATATATATCAATATATTACCTATTATAAATAAATATCGTTATAATTATGTAATCATCGGATTACAAACTCACTTTTCGGTGTTTTTTTTTAATTTTTGAAACATTTCACATCGAACTTTCATGGTCGTCTCAAAGTTGACTTCAGTGCTGGTTCCAAAGTCGAACTGAAATAATGACAATACAGCCAGTCCATAGCAGAAGATAAAGACACGTCTCAAAGGCTCCATTGATAATTAAACTCTAGAGAAGGTCCTCCTTACTGTGATGCTGTTCCAAAAGGTAAATGTAGAATTATGACCAACTGCGCTTTATATTTGGAAACGTTCGCCCCAGTTCTGGAGCTAGGTGTCAGGAAATGGGGCGACAGTTTTCATCATTATTTAGTGGCAATTCAGCAATAATTTGACCTTTAATAATGTTGATTAGTAACAATTATGCTGAATATTGTTATCAATAAAGTTTATGATGAGTTACTACTATGTTTACAGAATACCAACAAAGTTAATATTTTCACTGAAACTGCTGCCACAATATTAGACAATGCAGTATAAATATTAATTAGCTCGTAACTCGAAGATGAATCATCCAAATATCTGATAGTATATGTATTGTAATGAGGACAATGAATACAACGAATACAATGGGCAATGCACGCAATTCCTAATTGTGTGGTTATATATGCCTTATAATAGGCCTACTAAATATGTAAAATAGATTCATCGAATATGTAAAATTGTATTATTTACCTTACTCAGAGAACATTCAAAAAGGACAGGATAACTTTTATAAACTAAGAAAATGCCTTCAATCAAATTTATTCAATAAAAACTACTTATACAATTGGACAGTACCTTTATACAATTGGACAGTACCTTTATACAATCCCTTTTTAAGAATAAAAATAGAGTAATGAAAAAAAATTTACAAAGATTTATAAAGGCTATCACAAAATATAATATATATTATTGTTGAAATTATATATTACATATTTAATTGTTTTTTTTCTCTGTCTTTCTCCATCTCTCTGGATTTATTTAATGATAAAAAAGAAATTTAAAGCAAAAAATAAACACGTATAATTTGGGAAATCATACAATTTTATTTTATATCTACAAATTTTTAGATGATATTAGAAATTGCTTCAAATTTTATGATTTTTTAATTTTGATTTATAAATAAATTTTGTAATTGTATAATTTCATATTGTGAAACTTGAAAAGTTTATTTAAATTTGATTTACTTTAATTAAAAGGAAATTTTATAAAATCCAATTTTTTTGGGCTATTTAAATATAATAAAAACACATATTATTGTAGCTATTACAAGTTATTGTTTTTATTTGTCAGGTTATACTATGAAGAACACTGAGTGTTGTTCAACAACAACCGAAAACTGCATGTGCAATCATTTTAATAATCCTAAGTCAAAACCGATGAATCTTTTTTGGAAGTCCTTGACCGAAGAGGTAAAAAGACAAAGTTGAAATGATTACATTTACAAATAAATATATTATGAATTGAATTAATTTAAATTAATTATGTTTACAGAATTAAGGCAAGGAAAAATTTTATTTGTATGAAATCTGGAATTTATCATATCAAAAATTTTTTCAGTGGAACAAGCATTTTAGAAAGGCTAAATATCTTAAAATTATGTTTTTACGACTAAGACATTTTCAGTTTATTTAGATAACTTTAAATATTTGATCTTCCTTTAAATTGTATGAACTATAAAGCAACTATTATATTCTATTCTCGTGAATATTTAGATCATGAATAAATTTTGTGGTGAAATTCCTGTCCTGTCCTACGTATGTCTTGTTTATTAAAATAAATTAGAAATGTAAAACATTTTCACTAAAGAAATATTTATAGAAAATATTAATATCTAAATAATTGCATATATGCTTTTGGATGTTTTTATTATACAAAAAAATGAACATTTGGTCTCAGTTGTGAAATATGCAAAGATATTATAATACATTAATAATTGTTAACCCCATATTAATATAAACAAACAAAACAAAAATTAATGCTAATTTGTATATTATACGATTAGTATTGTATAGGTAATTATTATTAATTATACTATAATAGCCAGCATTAGTAAAGTATAACAAGTTTAACCAATTTATTTAATTTAAAAATTGTAGCAAATTACGTAGAACTAAACTGAGAATTATTGCAATATAAATAAAAAAATTATATTTAACTAAGATGTGAATATCCCAATTAAAAATATTAAGATTTTCTGATTATACTTGCAGAGATATAAGAAACATTTATCCTAATTTTAATTAATTAATTTTTTAAATTTTTTTTGAAATTTAAACAAGTTAATAATCTCTATTCTTTTCATAACTTATACAGCTATACTTGATACGGTAAGCAAACACCCACCTTAGGTAAAACAAAATTCGGAGTTATGCATAATGTAGGAAGCTTATACCAGGGAACATTTAAAAATAAGAATCTAATCAATATCTCAATCAGTCCTAAAATGTCAACATTTAATAATTGTGTAACAAAAATAGTGATTAGAAAAATACAAACATTGTGGGCATTAACCTTTAAGTTTAAAGTCAGAATTAAAGATTATTTAAAAGCAAGACTATTACGTATTCTAAATTTGCAATATTTTTGAAGTCTAATATTGCAAAATTAACAATAAAACACCTCTATACGACTACGTGAATCAAGAAAAATAATTTTTTGTCAAAAATTTAAGCAATTTCTTTAAAACGCATCTCCTGCAAAATAAAAGGTACAGGCTAAAATAACGTAGGAATTTTCTTAAATCATTTCATATATTTTTTGTGATACTAAATAATGCCCTTAAAAAACAGTAAAAATGTTTCTAAATTTTCCAATGTATTATTTATTGATATACCAGAATATAGAAATATCAAATATGTCTTGACTAGGATTAATGTAATACTATTAAATCTATAATAAATTGTAAAGTGACTGTGAAAATGTTAATACTAATTTCATACAAATTTTGTTTGAACATTTTAAGGACATACTACATAAATATTTTTTTAAATATTCACATCTTAGTTAAATATAATTTATTTATTTATATTGCAATAATTCTCAGTTTAGCTCTACGTAATTTGCTACAATTTTTAAATTAAATAAATTGGTTAAACTTGTTATACTTTACTTATGCTAGCTATTTTGTCCATTATTTCTTACAAAATAGTCCAATTATTTTTAATCAAAAAAGTAAAAAACAATCAAATAATTAGAAAAATTATAATTTACTTTTTAATAAGTTACATCAGACATCTACATATCTATATATATATATATATATATACGATTTTACCCATTTTCTGTACAAGTCATGTGTTATTATAATTTCTTAAATATTTCTTAAATTTTCAAACTCTACAAGAACCAAAAACAACTTATTGAATAAGATCCGAATATTGGTGTCATCCAATAATTATTTTATAGACATATTTATATAAAAAATAAATTATTTTCTTAACAGTTTAATAAAACATATATTTTTATAATTTTTTGCATTATTGAATTATTGTATGGAAAATTATCTATTCTCTTCCAAAAAGTTTACATTGTCGACTCATAAAAGATAGTTGACTACCAAAGTCTTAATGTATGGTGCTTTGTTGTGAAGCAACGTTACATTAATTACTAGCTTGTTTGTTATTATATTTGCTTGTAAATTGAATAATTATAAAGAATTTCATAATTTCATAAAGAATATTTCTCATCCTATGCTCATTTCCAATGTATGTTGAAAATTTCATCAAAATCAGTTAAAGTTGAGGGGTCGTTATCGGTGCTGAACAATAATAATAAAAAGTATAATTACGAAATTCTTTAATGCAACTAGAATTATTTCAAAATATTAAATCGTTTGTGAATAGTAGCTGTTACAAAAAGGCCTAGTTAGTTGAGGTTTCAATATAAGTACAGGTTAAGTAGCGCGTATAAGTAATTGAATAATTATTTATAAATTTTAATTTTAACAAATATTCAATCATGAATTTAACGGTTAAATTTAGTAAAATTGTAAAATCAATCATTTTGATTGACGAATATATTGTCCAATAAATAAAATTGAAAATTATGAAACAGTACACGTTTTGAAGAATACGTTTCTAATCAAACTATTCTTAAGACTATGTCCTAAAATTTATTTTAATCTGTATAAGCGTGTCCGGGTATGGAAAATCTCAGTTTTCAAAAACAATCAAAATTCAAATTATCAATTCTTATTAGCTGATCAATTCTCAATTTAGTTGAATCCCACAAATTTGAACAATGGAAACAATTTATACAATTAAAACTATTTAAAACATTGTTAAAATAAAACGCACGAGTTACACACACCCACACATGTATAATTACAATGATACAAATTTGCCAAACACAGATTTACCGACAAAATCTTCGCCACTGAAATTAAATTCATATCATCTGTTCGCTCTTTGTGAATGTTTATTAGCATAAAATGATTTAATCTTGCTTGACCCGAATTGAATTACGTAATTAAGTTTTTAGTCGGAGGCAAAAAACTGAAAGTTCGCTCACTGTAGTCGAAAAGATTGACAACTGGTGTCGAAACAATTCCTAATAAAAAACTTCTCCTAAAAAAGTGGTTATTGTCTCCAACAGGCATTCATATTGAACAGCTCTATTTGCTGTTGCCTGAATAACTTTATCACTCTTCAAATACATTTTGTAGCCATTCTGGTCAATTCAGTGATTACGTATACAGGCAATAACAGATCCAGAGTCTCAAAATACGTTTGTGGTACATATCTTTTGCCGTTGATGGAAACATAGGTGTAATGCTAATTAGAAACGTCGGAAAATTTAAATTCTTTAAATTCAGTTTAAATTATTTTCTATGAGACGGTTTAATAGCTTTTACTTTCTCATAATTGTAATTTTCAGTGAGTTTACTCACTATTTATGCAATTCTATGCTGTCAAACCAAGCTAATTTTTGAGCATGTAATTTTTGTGGAACAATTAGGCAATGTGTAAGCATGGTAAATTTACTTGTCGACTTTTAAAAGATTTTTGGAAAACACCTTTTTTTAACGGCCGAATGTTGCTCAAAAATACAAAAGTTTTTTGGCCGGTCGCACCTATCAAATTTAATACAATATTTAATATTTTTGTTTTAAAATGTATTTATTTACTATTATTATTAAATCGCTTTCGATAACAAATGTAAAATTCGTAAAATTTTAGTTTATGAATTATTTTCATTTTATATAATTCAATATACTTATAATATTTTATTTTATTTTATACAATTCACTTATACTTGATTCAAATTTGTCTTAAGATGAAAAATATGCTAAATTTATATAATAACCATTGAATATTACCGACAAATTATGTTAATTATTATTTACTATAAATTTAAATTCCTCATATTGTTATGATGATTATTTTTAATTTTTTACAGTAAAGTTATATACTGAAATTAATTTTAATGTATCAACTTTTCCTCTGATACAAAATTTATTATATTATAGAGCTTCCACAAACATATAATTTTTTACTAAAATGTTACAATTTTTTAGATGGTCCTATAATAGGTCCTAGGATCTCATATGCCAGCCTTATGACACCAATTTTCATAAACAAGATTTTGGCCATTTCCTATCTATTTATGTATAAAAATGGTTTTGTAAAAGACAAGATCTTGTTCATAACAGCCATAGAAAAAATCATGCATAATGACCTTCATTCCTAGCCATTTTGTATTATTTTATTCTGAATTTCGATTTACATGGAATAAGGATTTATATTTTTTAAGGCACCAAATTCTTATTCATTTAATAATTTAAATTTTATGATATGATTATGTTTTTTTTTATTTAAACAAAATATTTGTTGGTTTATTTATTATTTAATCTCTGGTTAATACTAATTTCAAGTATTTTATATAATATCAGTTAATAGATATGGTGTTATACTGTCAATTAACCTCCTATGCCAATTTATGACTTTTTAAATCTCATGAAAGGATATGTATTTTCCTATTTTTCCATTTAAAATACCATTCTAAATAATTATAGTAATTGACATAGCTTTGAAAGATTGTATTAGCTATCAAAAATAAATGAGTAATACATATTTTTTAAATATAACAAATTTCTTTTGAGTCTTTGTTGCTGCACATAAATAATAGTATAAAAAAATTATATTAAGTTTAAAAGAGGTTTGTAGAGGTTTGCTCTATTATTTTGATGGTTAGAATTTAAAAACATGATTAAAAATGAAATGACACTGTCACCCCACAACATGACAGGACCACCCCCACTTTGGGGAGGTCCTTTCATATTTTTATTATCTCAATATTTATATGTTAGTAGATTACCAAAACAGCTCTGGTATGCATTCCTTATTACAGGGTGCCTGTGATCTGGAAAAACCTGTAAAAACATGGATTCAGAAATCAACCTGGGATTTGAGTATTTGAGTTTTTGTATTAGCATTTTTTTAAAAAGAATCAAATGGTAACATGCATATTTGAATTACTTCATTTTAAACATATAATCTCTAGTTTAACACAGGTTTGTAAAACCAGCAAAAGTATTTTTTATAAATTTTTTTAATAATTTAATATTTAACATTTCAATGCTTTTGTATTTTTGTTGATTTGAAATACAAACTTTATTAATACATTTTTATTGACTATTTTTTGTTCTGTTTTAATATATTTAATTATCTTTTAATATAACCATTCTATTAACAAACCTGTAACCAATATAATAGAATTGTTATCTAATTTTGTTTAAAAACACACAAATAGCCCAAACAATTGAACTAATATATATATATTATTGTTACTAATGTGCTGTACTAATTAAATCATGCATATTACATGTTGCTAGATTGACATTTTCTGCATTTGTCAAGTTATTGCTTTTTTGTGCTATTTGACTTTCTTAAAACCTTATTTTTCTTTTAGATGAGTGCTTTTGCTGAAGTTCTTGACAATGCCAAACAAGCACGAGAATATGCACTTTTGGGCAACTATGAAACTTCCCTCACTTACTATACAGGTGTTCTTGCACAATTAACAAGAATAGTTAATCAAATAAAAGAGCCCGCTCGAAAGCAACAATGGCACCAGGTATTAAAGTCCGATATATTGCAATTTAATAATTAAAAGTGCATTAAAAATATATTTTAATATTTTCTACTATATACTAATAGTTCTTGTTAACATTGATTGATGAGTATATAAAATCTTTTGCACCATGTATCACCCTAGTACTAGGTTTATACAGGCCTCCCACAGAATCTAAAACCTAAATTTTTACCTTAAAAAACAATGTTATGTTAAAAACCTTTTTTTATTTAATTAGGAGTTCAGGATGGTATTTCTCAAAACTTTCTGATCTTTAATTTAGTATTATATGGTAACTGTTTTTTAACTCTTCTTTTTATCTCATTTGCAGTAAAAATTAATTATAAAAAAGCTGTGTATTTCTATTTATATATGGGATAAAGAGACACTTTTTATAATGCTCTTTTTACCAGCAGGGTGTTACATAGACTAACCACTGTATTATATTTCAGCCTGCCAGCTAAATATTCATAAAGCTATCTTATTAATATAAATTTGATGTCACGAATTATTGATTTTGTTATTGAAATGTACCACCTATGTATATTCCAAGCCATAGACATTATATATCTATACTTTAAACTAGATCTGCAATCTAAAATTAATACATTTAAAATTCCTATCCATCGTGTTAGGCAAAAAACTTCAATTTGATTAGTTGATTTGAACTTATAAGCATATTACTTCAATTTAATTGATCAATTTAAAGTTTTTAACGTTTGTTGCCTAACACGCCAGCTAAGCATTTAATTTTAGATTGCAGATCTAGTTGTAGTTATATAGTGTAATGTCTATGTTCCAAGCTTAATGGAAAAAAATCAAATCAATTGTTTAACCAGTAGGGTATTTCACCTAGAAAGAAAGTAGCAAGTCTATAGTTTTGTTAGTCTGGGGTGCTAAGCAATGCAATTTGATGTGGAAAAGTCAGAATTGAAAGCTAAAAAACCTAACTAAATTTATATCTAGAAGAGTTGCGAGGTCTGTTTAAGCATTAAAGTTTAATTAATTAAAAGGGTATTGATGTAAATGCATTTATAGAGCAAAGTTGAATAAATAGGAAGATATAACTTTAAAAGGTTCATTTTGTTGGTAAATATCTGGTTTCACCTGAGCTTATCGACCTGTTGCTTAAACAGGCGCGGCAAGAGTTAAGCCAAGAGTGTGACTCAGTGAAGGACATCGTCAACACTCTGGCCAGCTTCAAGGCCTCCAGTGACGATGCTGCCCGCTACCAACGGCAGCCACCACGACACGAGGAACCCACACGCGACCACGACGTCTGGTCTCCACCTCCGCCACTGGAACCCCGTCAACCTCACCTCCCCCCTCCTGTGGGCGGCCCTAGCGCAGTGCCCAACAACGGACCTCCGGTAAATCGATAATTGAACAATTTAGTAATTCAAAGATAGCTAATAGAATATCCTCTCTCTCTCTCTAGAATCGAGGTAACTTGGGTGGTCCCGCCAGGGCAGGCAACAACCCTGCCAAGAAAGGAGGGGGTGGACCTGGTGTCCGCAAGCCAGCAGCGGGTGCAGGGACCCCTGGCGGCGGTAAAGGTGGGGCCGGACAAGGCGCAGGTGGAAGAGGGCAGCCTGGGCGGAAGCCTGCCGCCGGTGGGGATCAGAAAAAAGGTGGAGGAGCGGTCGCTGAGAAGCCCAAGTTTGAAGGAGCCAGCTGTGATTCAGATCTCGTGGAAATGCTGGAACGGGAAATTATCCAGCGGAATCCCAATGTGAGGTGGAGCGATATTGCGGAACTAGAAGACGCCAAGAGACTCATCAAGGAGGCTGTAGTCCTGCCCATGATCATGCCCAACTTCTTCAAGGGTATTCGACGACCTTGGAAGGTGACGAGTTGCCTTTGTCAGCCATAAAATATACTAATGCAGAATTCTCAGTTTAGTCATTTGGAAAACGTAGGCTCATAATCAAAATATGCAAAACAAAATGTAAATTATAAGTAAAGTAATAATCAACTATACAATGCATTTACAGGCTAAAAGAAATTAAGTTGGAAAATGATCAGCCTTCACGATTTTATGTCTTTTTTGATGATAAGAACATTCAAGATCTATCCATTATCGCATGAACATTCAGTCATGTTTCAGTTATTCTGGCAAACCTTTCAGTCATTATTCTTGCAACAGGTGCAACAGAAAGATCTCATCATAAATGAAAGTTTTTTATAATACAAAACATAAACCAAAACAATAAGGACATACTGAGCTCTTGACTTTTCTTTTCCTCTGGCTTCAATTTATTTTCTACTAAATAAATTTTCAGGCTTTTTAATTATATTTCTCTTTTTAAAAATTGTTAATCATATAGAAGAGAGCTTAAAATCGAAGCGTGTGACCTATTATTTTATTTTTATTTGTATTGTAGTATTTATTCGCGGGTAAGTTGATCAAAAGAGGGTGTTTTGATTTTACTTTTATTATACCTAATGAATTAATTGTGTTGTATATTTCTTATTATGTGCCTCTCTTGATACGTTTGATACAAGCTGGATTTTAATATTTTTACAAATATGATCTATCCGGTCCTTAAACGTCAAGTTTGTCTAAATTTGGTAATGCCAAAGCAGCACCAGCAAAGTTTGTTTTTGATTTACGTTTTATTGATTGTGTATTCTGGTGTTTTCTTCTTCTCTGATCAGGGCATTCTGATGGTAGGACC
>JAUZNC010044046.1:0-11464 GCA_034780395.1 Vannuccia rotundouncinata | reverse complement strand
AAAAAAACTGTGATCAAAACACCCCATCAAGTCGAAACTGGATTATATACACAGCGAAGCAAATAGGTCTTGACCAGCGTCCCCTTTGTCATGAGTGTCAAGTATACGCCCTGTCAAACGATTGCGCGATGGATCTCCGTCAAATCATCACTTGATTCCACATCAGTGGTCTCGTATCACACATTGACGTCCCCCCCTTCCCCTCTCCCCACCTTATACATCCGCGATTTTCAATATTATACTACACATATATAGACTAAACATTATACTCCGATCATTATATCACACAGACACATTTGATCCTCCACTGACAGTTACTCGGTGTCAATCTGTCGAAAATTTGCTGACTTTGGATATAGCTAGCACACTTCCCCCCCCTCAACTTCCTCCATCTACTGCAAGCTTCAGGAGTCGAGAGACCAACCCAACAACTCTGGCTGTCTGAGATCGAAAAGGGGCGTCTTAAATGTCACGCGAAAGCTGTGATAATCCGATCAATATTTAGAAATCTAAACAATTATCTCAAAGTGGTGTAAATTAAATCAAGTAAAATTAATTTTAAAATTTTCGGCATTGGAAACAAAATTGTTATTAATAAAAAAATATTGTAAATTTTAAAATTTAAAATTGAAGACCTTAATTAATTTATTAATCTCCTAATATCTTAAAATATAAATCCGTATATAATGATATTTATTTTTTATTTTTGTATTATAGATTAAATAAACTAAAGTGTTGACTACAATATATCGCATTCTAAAATATACGTTCCAATTTTGAAAGTTATTCGCTACACCAATACAACAAAACTTAGATAACTATATAATGCATATACAGTACCTATAACAAGTAACGAATTAGTTTCCGAGTTTAGTCTTTTTTCTGTCAACAAATTGATGATAATATAATAGAATATTTCATTTCATTTCATTTCACTGACCAGATCTGTTTGATATTAAATTTTTATTTATGATAATTCTTGTCCATCTGTCCACCTGGTAACAAATGGATATATATACGCAGACAGATATTTATTTATAATACAAAAAACTCACTGACCATTTCTTTTCATTGCACAATTTCAACTGCACTAAATAACGCTCCACACCGCATATGTCAGCTAACTTTCATAATTTGTAACTTGTCCCTCACTTATTCCATCTAGTTTAGTCAATAAGGCTAAATCCTCGAGCAAATGAGCCCGGCACGAAATAGGTCTGCATATATAAATACACATACATTGTACAAATGTTCTGTGGAACACGCGGAAACAGTGCGCTTTGGACTTGTGTGGTTATCACGGAGGTGTATATATATATATATACAATGAATGAATGAAGATCCTTTTTTATGGTCCCACCCGGAAGGCGAAGCACAAAGTGTAATCAAAAAGGATGTGAATGATAATCGTTATTGTATTGTATAAGTATATTGTATATGTATCTATATGGTGTGTGGCTTCAAGTTAGAGAGTCAATATTGACAATTACGGTCGCTAGACTTTATCCTGTGCTTCTATATATACTGATCATCCAATTTACCCCTGTGCGGTTTCGATAACAATATTTTTTCTTGCACCATCAATGCAAATTTGTATTGTGAAAATGTCCTTATTTAGAAAATTATAATTCGCTTTAAAAAATTGATGAAAGGGCTAAATTTTTGAAGAGTATAATACTTCTCGCATTAAAAAAATACTTTTTACAGTTCAGTGTTTTAAAAAAGGTTGGATTATAATCATATTTTACATTTAAATACATTTTCTAAAAATATCTCAACTTTTGATTATATTCAGGCTAAAGATCAAATCTCAATACTCGGTTGACCGCTTAATAACAAAAAAGAATATCCACGTCCTCTAGTAACACTCAGTAGTATATAACTCATATTATTTATCGTTATATATTGGAATCTCCAGAGTGTCATTAATTTCCTTTACGACCTGAAAACTCGAAGTAGACACTTGGTGCAGGCTAACTTCCGGTTAGAGAAAGCGAGGCAGTTCGTCATTTGTGCCGGAGAATAGCTTCCAACATGTCCACAGCCTCCACGAAGAACCTTCGTCTCGTCTGCATGTCGCTTGCACCTTCCACGATTTGGTTAGCAGAGAAATTAGGAAAACCCAGTATAGAGTGAACGAAGTGAGGGAAGGAATTAAAATACGCTAACAGTTTTATTTATTGTGATCAGGTGGTCACGACTTTTTCCAAAGTTTCAGAACGCTGAGCAGCTGTGACTTTTGGATAACGTGTGTAACTTTTTTTGACGGAATGGGAAGGAACTCATACAGATGTTTGTTCCAACATTCACAGTCTCCACTTTATGGGGAAATTGACAGATCAACGATTTTCATTGTAAAGTTAGATAAAATTCATCGGAAGCATATAAATTTATAAATAAATCTTACAGAAGGCATCAATCGAAGAAAAAAACATCCAAATTATTAATACAATTTTTTGCATTTATTGAAATGAACAACTAAATTAGATTATAATTTTTATAATAATATTTTAATTTGCGATATAAAGTTTGACATCTGTGATATTTTATACATAATTTTGATATATAATTTCTAATAATACTCTTTAGTTATTACTTATAGTAGTATATTCATATATGCTTGCAAATATATAAAACAAATATAAAAATCAGATAAGATGAATTTTTTATATATTTGTGAAAGATATTTCAAAATGATCCTGAAGTATTCTTTTTATAAAACTTATGCAATTATTTAAAATACTTTTATTTGTTATAATAATTAATAATGCAAAACATTACGAATATATGTTTTATCATATAGACAAAAACAGTAGACAGCTTGTTAGCTTCCGTAATTTTCAAATTACCAATAAATAAATATTTTTTATGCCAAAATTGCAATAAAATGTCAATTTTTGCTTGATTTGAATTCATTTTCTTGCTTTTTCTTAATTTAGACTTTAATATTTGTGTCTAATGTTATTGAATATTATATCTAATATCTAAAGTTCTGCATTATAAAATTTTTTTTTTACTTCTAACATATTTTCAATTAATATAATATAATTATGTATTAATCATAAATTTATATATTTTATTATATTACACTATATTATATGTTTGTATAAAAAAGTTTTCCCATTTAAATTCCAATGGTATATATTACACAATATTGCGACCTGTCAAAAATAATTATCCTGACTTTATTGATTCTACCCTCATTTGTATGGGACGCTATAAACATTTATAACTGAATATTAATAACAAATTACACATGACCTGCAAAACAATTAAGGCAGAACTGTTATATTTATAAACAAGAATAAGATTATTTAAAAATTATATTAAATTAAATTGTATTATACAAATTTAATAAAAAATGTCCATCGATTAGATAAGACTATATTAAATTACATTTAAAATCTGATTATACATATAATCAATATGGCTAGCAAATTAACAAAATATATATATAAAAACAATCAGTTTAATTTTTCACATGAAACTCAATTAAATTTGTGATAAATAATAGATTCAAGTTAGATATTAACAAAGAATTATTATTTTATATTATATTACATTTTTCACTTTATGTGTGAATACTAAATCTATTTGAAGAGACTGTTTTTCTGATTTGTGATTATTATTTTAACAGTTTTTCTTGTCCATAGTACTGATATATTATACTAAAATATTAAAATATGCATAAATATTAACATAATTATTAAATACCTACAATTATATATGTTGTTTATCTATAATATACAAATATATTTTTTCAATGTTGTATTACTTTATTTTATACTTACAAATAACTATATATTATAATATGTATATGTTATACACTTGAAATTAAATAAAAAATCCATATCATTCATATTTTTTTAAAAACATGTTATTTTAGTCCCATACTTTTCCAAAAATATGCCCTTTTTCTAAATGTGACCCTCCCCCCTAAAAATAGGATCCTCGGAGCATGTGTGTATTTTATTTAATTAGAATAATTTACATTTTGAAAGTAACGTTTGCATTGTAGTTATATTGCATATTTTCATTTGATTCTGTCTATTATTAGTAGATAAAAGACACTTAATTCATGAAAATTATTTTGGAAAATTATTTATTTTATGAAGGAAAATACCGAATATAATTTTAATTAATGATAAATGACTTTGTGTTCGCGCCATTAACATCAATATCTAATAATAAAAAAAATCTCTATATAAAAAGAATTATAAAATAGTACATTTTAAATTCCCAAAATTATTAACTATAAGATTTTTAAATGATTCAAATTTATACTATTTTACAAACAATATTTCTGTAACTGAAAAATAAAATTTTAAATACTGATAAACAATAACAAAGATTAACTTTTTAAGAAAAGCAGAGGCTTTATACTACTCGTCAAGTCCATATGTTCAATAAAAATGGTAATAATTTCTACAATGGATATTTTGAAAAACCATTCTCAAATATTTATCAAAATAACTTTTAAGTAACACAAAGTTTCACCATATATAGATACTATTAATATTACATTATAGTTATATATTAATATTAGAAATTTTTTTTTACAAATATTGATTATAGATTGATATTTTAAATAATATCGCTCAAATTTGAAAGACCAACTTTTTGATTTCTAGACTGACATTAATGGTTAATAATAAATAAAACTAACTAAATTGTCCATTTAAATAATAATAAGAAATATTTTATTATCTACAATTTATGAAAAAAATTAAGTAATTCTATCCAGTTGCAAAGCTAAATAGACATTTAATTTAGCTATAAAATTTCAAAGACATAACTTATTCCTTTAGGATATAAGTATTCCTTTTAAAACATTTAATTGAAGTGCTGTATTTAATAATATAAAAGAAATATCTAGATCAAATTCATAAAAAAAAGAATTTCTATATAAATATTTTCAATAAATAAATTAATATAATGAAAGTATATTTTTTTTTAATCCCGGGGGATTTCCATTGAAACCTGAATAATTAAATTTAAGCAAAAACTTGATTCTTTGTTAATATCTTTTTAAAAAACTGTAATAAAAACTTCGTAAATTATGAATGAAAAATAAAAAAAAAATAAAATGCTACAGTTCGGCAAAAATTCCCATAAATTACATAATGATTAAATAATGAATTTTGTTGTGATAAAAATAAGATAACTATAAAATAATTTAATGAATTATTTCAAATATTCCTAAAACATTCACTTAATGTGAACATCAATTGTGATGATTTCTATATTTAAAATTAAAAAAACACATTTAGCTTTAGATTGTACAACTTTATAACATTTATATCGTATCAAAAAAATGAAAATTTTGTCTTGAAGCACTGAGAATAAAAAAATGGACTGGACATTGCGCAGTTTTTTGAGATATAAAGAAGTTGTACTGCTGAAACTAGTGAAAACTGGTTTTAACTGATTTTAAATTGAAAGTTAGTAAACAAACTAGGTCAATAACAGATGTGTTTTGACAGCTTCATTTGACTGAGTTTGGTTCTCATTGCAGTTTTTCCTATTTTTCCCCACAAGTTTCAAAAGTATAACGCCACCTTCGACACAAATATTGACATATTATATCAATTAGTATGACATTGCATTGTTAAAAAAACATATATTTTGAAGAAAAGGTTATCAAAGCAGAAATAAAAATATGGAATTGAAATTAACCCTTTTCACTATAAATATTTTAAAAATAGAAACTATTCTTTTTTCTAGCGTTCAATAAAAGGTTCAGAAAAAAAATCTGTTTTGAAATTTTTCTTTGTGGGTATTTTATTTTCAATGAATTTTAAATCAATGAAAGTATTTTCAATTAGCTTTCACAATTAAGCAATTAAGGAATTAAAACTTAATTCGTTGAATAATTTGGGTGTTTTCTTGTTTATTCAACTTTTGATTTCCTCCAAGAATTTTTTTTGTTTCCATTCTTCCGTTGTGTCCAAAAAATACAATTAGAGAAAAGAAAATCGATGTAAAGTTATTTGCTGTAAATAAATACCAGAGAAATATGGTTTGTAATTATATTATAGGTTGATCCTCAAAAAACAATTTTTATTGACAAATTAATTAAAAAATCAAATGGTATACTACACATGAATATAACGAATACAAATGTTATTAGATACACAAACGTTAGTGCTAAGCTCCATAATTGTCAATTATTCATTGTAGAGCCAGCCAGGGACGAGGTAATCAATTCGGTCCGAGCAAGGGCTCGAACCCGCTACCTTCTGATCGGCAGTCAGATACACTACCATCTGGGCCACCCCGCCCCCGCCTCATCTTATGTGTCATTGGAACAGGCTTATTGTTTTCGAAGAATTCGTCCAGAAAACGTGTGACATACATAATTGTGTTTTTAAAAATTGATTTGTTTTTTCGGTCACTTTTAACTTCGAGAATATAAGTTAGAAATTCTCAGTTAAAAAAAAAATTGTTAAAAACAAAGTGTAAAACGTTTTCTGGACGAATTCTTCGAAAACAACGGCTGAAGATACGCTGCGATGCATTAATTGACAATGGTGGAGCTTAGATCTAGTCATTTGTATTTACATTTGTATTCGTAAATTTACTGCATGCATTGTATGATATTTTAATAAAATATTACAAATTTTGTCCAAAAACTTTTTTAGTAGATCAACCTATCGTTTATTGATTATTTTCTTCTTCTCATTATTGAAAAACAAAATTTAAAGTTAACCAATTGATGTAAATTTATTTTAAAAGGATTAAATGGGAAAATTTGATTTTTATATTAAAAAAATATAAAACAAAAATAACTCATAAAAATAAACTAGGGGATCTTGATACTCTTCGAAATATGAAAAAAACAAATTGTAAAAATCTTTTTAAATTTAATATTGTGCATTAAAACAAAGTGTAGAAATTAGCTAATTATGATTATACTTGTTATTGATTAAACAATATAACAATAAACACACACATTGATAATTTTATACAAACACCTTTCACAAAAAGATAGTAACATTAAAATAATTAAAGCATTAAAATATTAAACTGGTGCTATAATTTTATATAAAATTATCAATGTGTTTGTTTATTGTTCTATTGTATAATCAATAACACGTTTAATTTTAAATAGCTACTTTTCTACACTTTGTTTTAATGCACAATATTAAATAAAAAAATTTATTAGGATTTTTATTTTCATATTTCGAAGAGTAATTTTGATTTAGAAAAATTAATCCATCTGCCTATTTATTAATTTATTTTTGGAAGTAATATCTGTAAATAAATTAATTTATATGCTTATGTAGTTTAATTTAGAGACAAATTTTGTTGTTGTACATCGTAGTATTGCTTATTTAAATGAAATCAAGAGGAAATCTTTGACACATTTTAAAATTGTAATCGATTAATGTTAGACTTCATGTTTAACATCTAGTTAAAATAAATTTAAAAGTTTAGGGTTAATATAATGGACGATTATAGAATACAGTACGTTGGTAAAGGTTGATATCTTTAATATTATTTTTACATATTTATAAAAAACGTAAATAAAAGATAAATGTAAACTTCATTTGTTTTTGAACAACGCCCAGTTTGGAGAAAACAAACACTCGTGTGCGCGGAATATAATAGTGTAATTCTAACATTCCACAAATTAGTGTTAATTAGTAGAAGTGTTAAGACATTGAGATGGAAACAAATCCCACTTGAGAGCATTATCTATTATCCAATTTTTACAATAAGAATTCTATTTCAGACTATATAGAGTATCGGATGAATCTTTTACGTTAATAAAAGTATAAAAATAATATAATGAAGAATTGAGAAAAATTTATAAATGTTCGTCAAACTCTATGACAGAAGCAACTAAAATCGTTTGAAATATATCAGCAAAACTTTATTTGAATCAACTCAGAACTTTAGAATATATTATATGAAAATAATCTATTAATATTCATATCAAAACATGAATTTTTTGACATCAAAAATATTAATAAATTAGAAAATATCAGAATTATGAACTCATAATTATGCCATCGTAACTTAAATAATTCTAATTTAAATTATAGATCTTGTTTTTTAATCAAAAATAATAGTTGTATTTTTGAATACAATAGAAAACGGATGCGCACGTATAAAAGTTGCGTTTTAATGCGTTGTGTAACAAATTTAAATTATGAAAAAGAAAAAAAACGAAACAAATATTTATATTACAAATCTTAAATCATGATAAGAAGTTCACACAATTGAAAATTACTTTGAAAATCGAAATCTTTTTTTCAATTTACAATTCGGACAGATATAGGAATTCTACAAAGGGTTAAAATTATCAAAGAAATAGCTACTCTTTGTAATAATATACAGATTTTAGAGTGCTGTGTACAATCATTTATCACATGGAAAACTATTAAATAAGTAGATATAAAATTATAATTTCTACGGTGAAAAAAGGGATGAAATATACGTTTATGTGTAGTATTATGTAAACTTTAAAAATGTATGCAGGGATGTTATGAAGAAAATATATTTTAGAAATATATATTCAATTCTAAATTGGCTTCAGGAAATGTTTAGTCCCAATGTGACATTGGTGTTGTTCGTAATGAACGCAAATTAAGAGACTATAACCTTTGATGGCCGAAGAAGTTTTTCGTATGCAATGTCACAATACAAATTCACAAAGAAAATATTCAATTTTTTGAACAGAATAAATGTGAAAGTTACCAACATGGAATTATGCCCTTTGAGGACTCTTTCATGTTTGTATTTGATAAGACTAGAACAAACGATTCGAATACCCTGTAAGCGGGATGGAAATCGTTAGACTATTAATTCTTCATTCTCACCGACTTAAATTTTTTCAACATTTAAAAAAGTTATTTAATGGACAAAATCTCAATATTATATTTTTGTCATGGTTTAAAATCTGCAATGTTACACGTTTTAAAAATTAAGTTTTTAAACAAATAAATTTAAATCATCAATTTAAAATATCCTAAATCTTTTACTTGATACAAAAGTTTAGGTTACAAATACATCCATTAAAATTTAGGATATTCTGAACACATAAAATGAATGAACTGTTTTTGATTTTAAAACAAAAAACTACAATTAAACAGTTGAATATATAATTAATAAACAAAAACTCAATCAATGGTTCAAATTTTTTAATTATTTGATCTACATTTTAAGACACTCTTCAAGTAGATTTTAATTTCGGCATTTGTCACAATGTAGATGATTGGATTAGCCACCGAGTTTACATAAAACAGATAAAACACCGTGTAACCAGGAAAGGAAATCACGCCAGCATTGTACGCAAACACCGGCATAATACTGATTGTATACACCAGAGTTACGCTTAGAAGAATCTGGGCCATCTTTAAATTTGGTCGGTAGCTAACGCTTCGAGAAGACTGATTGCTTCTGGCCGTTGAGCTGGATGATTGACCTGGCTGGCTTGATGACTTCATGGTGTCAGCGGGATGCGTTGTCGTGAAAATACTGTGCTCGGCTGCACCGGCATGACCCACCCTCTTGTTCCGCCTGTTCAGATGTCTCCAGAAAGAGTAGAACACGACACTGTAGAAGACATAAGTGCAGACCAGAGTGAAGAAGGACAAGCTACCGTAGATGAAATTGTAGACGACCATGATCCCGTCTCGTTTGCCACAGCCTGACTGGGTAAAGGTTGCCGCCTTCATCGTGAGATCAATAACCGTGACGACCCCGTTGATAGAGAAATAAAGCAGCTTGACCAATCGAGGTGTCCAGCGGTGTGACGTGGGCGCCCGAATGGCAAACAGCCGATCCAAGGAGATAAATACCAGGCCGAAAGACTCATAACCAAGATGCAGATTGCGCACTGTGTAAAACAGTTCATTAGCAAGATCGATTGAATTTGGGTGGTAGAACATTAACACGAGATTGACGGATAAAATCAAGGTCAGGTTGAAGTCGACAGTACTCAGAACCAAACGGAGGAAGACGAAGGATTTTCTGTCGCCCAAAACTGCCCGCTTTCGTTTGTAGTATATAAGCAATAAGGTTGAATTAGTTGTGATGCCAATGCATGCTATGATGGAGTATATGATATAAAATACAATTGTTGGAGCCTCTTTTTCAAGATTTTTTACACAAGTCGAGTTTATGTCGAAACTTGCGTTGTTCTCCATTGTGGAAAGGGGCAAGTTTTGTTTAGGAAGGAAACCACTAAACAATCACTCATTTTATAGAAATATGATTTAAAAGACAAATATGTTTTTAGCTTTTAATTGGATGAAAATTTGGGCAAATATTCCTGAATAAGGTTGGCGTTTATTGGATAAATAATAATTAATATAATGAGATACAAAATGATATATAGAAGTTGCTTTTCCAGAGATGTGATTTAACGATGCTTTGTTTATTGTAAAGTGTTTTAATCTAACTAACTAAATAATTAATTTGTTGTGATGATATGACTCCACAATGATATGTTTTAACTATTCTAATAAAAAGGATTTAATTTCACCTAAAAAAGATACGATAGATACAAAAAGTGCAAATCAATATGATGGTTTATGATGAAGTATATGTTTATATAAGATATTTCAAAAGGTCAGTCATTAATTATTATTCAGTCAGTCATTATTAATTTATGAATATATAAGTAGGAATATGGAAAATTTATTAAGACATTTTCTTTATTAAAATGATTAAAAAACTATTACAAAGTGTTAACTTTAAAAAAATTATTTTATGCAAATTTTATCGACTGATATATTTAAAATCTGTTTTGAATAGTAAAATGAATTTGGGCATGTGGTTTTAATTTTTATATTAATTACTATTATTATTATTATTATTATTATTAAACAACTGAAGTAACATTTGAATACAGAAGATATCAATTGTTATGTAAAATAAGTTGTCAGATATGCCGTTGCATTGCCAGCATAATTAATTACTATAAATGATCAGCTAAATAAACACACTACATTTAACCCTATAAACTGTTGAAATCTGGGTTGGGATTTCGACAATAGTTTTAGTTGAGCAGCTTTTCATGTGATCTCTACAGTTCTATGCGCAGTTAGTATAGGTAACACATAGATCGTCGAAATTATACTTTAAACGTCGATCAGGAAAACCAACTTGGATTACAATATTTGGGTTACTATAAGTTTCACGATCTCTCAACGATTTTTCGATGGCAGTAGAAAATGTGAAAATATTAGGATTTGTGATTTATCAAGATCTTTCATAAGCTAAAAAATTCATTTTTTTTATTGGTTATGAAACAGATGATTTAATTTGCGAAATGGAGTCTTGGAGAGAAAGTTTTATTTTTCCTGACGCATTTGAAACTATTCTTGTACTCTGAAATTTATTGAATAAAATGAACAACAATTATATTTTAGTTAATTATACTCGTCTTAAGTTACACAGAAAAAAATAATGTACTGGATAAAAAAAGTCTATTGTTTATCAAAGAATTACAACC
>JAUZNC010044024.1:0-16874 GCA_034780395.1 Vannuccia rotundouncinata | reverse complement strand
GTCGCAGTGATGTGCCGATCGAGAATCTACGATAATAAGTTACATGTTAAACTCAAAGTGTAGAATAAATAAAGACTGTAAAGTATAAATAATACCAGTGTGAAAAAATGTATCTTAAAGAATGGTTTAGATTTTGGAAATATTCAAAAATATATTTTTTCGATTCATGTAGAGTTCACACGCTTTTCCTCATTTGAAATCAAGGAATTTTTAAATGTCTTTTATAAAAATTTAAAGTTATTTTAATGTATGTCACAATATTGTTAATGATCACCGACCATTATATATAAAATATGAATGAACAGAATAATGATATGTTAAATTTTATGAATGAACTAGTCAAATATATTATATAATTAGTTACACATATAGGGTAAAAAGAATGTATGTACAATTTTCTAAATAAGGATCCTTAAGGTGCATTTTTAATAGTGAGAACCCTGTTTTGAAAGTTTATTTAGAAAACGGCACATTGAATAAGCCAGCTTTTTATTAACTACGGTTTCTTTGAACACATGGAAACAAAATAAACGATATATTGAAAAAGAAAAGATCGAATTACCTCTGAACCTGTTTTCGATATTATCCCTCCCAATTGCTTGAGAGGGATGCCTTTCTTGTCCGAAAACAGGTTCATGTCCTCCCAACCGACACCCGCTCCAGTTGTCCTCTTGTGAAAATGGAGGAATTTTTTTACGAGCGTGAAGACTGGAGGCATTAATTTAATTCTCACAATGCCATAGGATCTGGCAGTTTTGTGAAATCCTGTAAGAGAAATATGGTATGTCCATAAATATAATAAATGTGGTAAAGCACTTGAGTAATCCTGTGATTTTATTTTTTTAACAGTTCTCTGAGCGAGACAGAAGTATCTTAAAAAATATGACAGATTAGTAATTAAAGACTTCCAATGAAATTTTAATTTAATATTCGGATTAGGAAAAAAGAAATTTTAAAGATACACCTAGAAGTTTATATATTGTATCCTCAGAGCCTTTAACCTACCTTGCCTGACCGAGCCTTTCACCCTGATGATTGCCGCTCCCTCTTTGTCAAACACGATTGGGTTTAAAACATTTGAAATTAATATGTCCTCGTACGGCTCATTGCGCACTGGGGCGACGAGGTTTAGAAGTACAAGTAAGTGGTTACGCAATCTAGAAAATGTAAATTAAAAGAATATATGAAAAATTAAATCAATGTATTGAACATTTCACACAAATTTCTTAATAATAATTTCCTAATATTAATATCAAATTTAGCAGGTACGTATAAGCTAACACTAGTTTAGTTGAACTAAATTTATTCGTTTGTGATTTCAAAAAAATTCCCTTACCCATGGTATTTTACTAAATTATTATTAAACTATAGTAAATATATGATCTGCATTAAATGTAACACAAAATAATCAAAAATATACAAGTTGGTCGCATAAAATTTCTAATCATAACGAAATTAGGATTATTATATAATCAGGCTGATTAAAATGTTAATTTAAATTACGCGAAAATAAGTATCCAATATGGACATAATAAGGATGGATACTATAACCATCTGTCGAGTTAATATTTCCCCCAAAAAATACAGTCGTAAAAGGTGAATAAAATTAATATTTAAATTGTATTAAAAATTGTTATTTGTTATATGATACTGACATTGTACCAATAATACACTAATTCAATTACTATAAAATTAATAAGCTAAAATAACCAAAACTTACGTTATGAAATCTGTGCCATCTTTGATTCGTTGGGTGCACGACTCCCTAAGGTGAATCAGCTCATGAAGAGAGGGGAGCTTGACCAGCTTTTCCGTGTCTCTGTCATCGTAATTTTGTAATAGATAAAATAATTATATAAAATAAATGCAGTTTTCTACACCAAACATATTCAAACATATTTCTGTCATGTGGCGGCACACTCTCAAAAATAATAATTAGTTCTAAAAATCAATTCTGACTTATTTTAAAGGTTTTTTTAGGCCTCCGTGGGAGGCCTGAATATTGCATCAATTCAGAACAAAATATATGATAAAGAGGAGCCACTACATGCCTGATATTTGTAAACAGGCCGTTTAAACAAATATTATAAGGCGATTTTTGACAATTGCAAATCAAATACACATAACCGTGTACTGCATAATGTTTTTCAATCATTTGTTCAAATTATAAGCTAATTTTTCTATTTGTATTTGAGCACATACCAATTTGTACTAGTTGATATTCTTTAATTTAACTATAAATTCTATTAAGGTAATATCATTATTGTGTTCCACATTAATTATAAATCATAATCATTAGTAATTCCCAACAAAATCGTAGAAAATGTTAACTAGCGTATAAAGCATTTGCAAATAAACAAACAATGAATAAAGTAAAATGTGGAGTCGTAGTTTTTAATGCTTTTTTTGATGATTATAAGGCTCTGAGATAATCAATAACAGTTAGAAATTGGAATCTGTATTCACAAATTAGCAAAAAAAAGGTTTTATCTTAGACTGAACTATCAATACATTTCTGTATTGAGACAAAAGATACTTTTATCCATTCACAATCAATGTACAACTGATAATTAAAATAACAATTACGACGCCTGTAGAAAACAGTATGAAGGTTTTCAAATTCCAAGAAAATCGACAATATATAGTCAATTTTAATGCAAAAACAAAAAATGACTGAATCGATCAATATCTAATAATCAAGAAATTAAGAAGTCATACAGATTAACAGAAATCAAATCAATGTGGTTGTAGCTACGCAGTAAGCATAGCCTATAAAATAGTGCAGTGCTAAAAATTTATTGAATCAAAATATAAGAATCATTATCATATTCATAATTCCAGGACATTCATGCCACAATAAAAAGCCTGGTTAGTCCATCAAAATGGATTTGATCTCAAGTAAATAATCCAACCAGGGAAAGTTAATCATTTGAAAAAAAACAATAGATAGATTTTTCATACAACTCTGCTTAAGCATGGTTTTTTGTCAAACATACTGTGTAATTAAAATCATTGAATTAAGATTTTATTAAACACCAACATTAATGATGTTATCAAATGAATTGATAGAATTATAGAGCACTAGGCTTACGTAAAATCGTATTTAATTAATTTAGCATTTCACAGAATGTACATACTATGTTAAAGTAAGTGTATAATCTTAAAAGACAAGCAGACATACATATTGCATACAAATTGTGATAAATTTATGATTTTGTTAGATATTTAATTTTTTTTTTAAATTAAAATTAATTTTGTGTAAAAATCAGATTTTTACACATTTTTACCAACTTTTAAATTACACATTTTGACACACCGGACCAATCCCTGATACTATACACATTCTATTCACAGTGAACTTACTTTCTTCTCTGCCACTTCCTGGCACAACTTTCTCCGGTGATCCTTCATTTTCTGTATTGTTAAGGTCACCTGTTCCACGGACACTCCCTGGACCAATTTACCCAAATTTGTATTGTGTATCGTGCGGATGGCCCACATGACGAAATTGCCTCAGGAAAACAACAGATAACTTTTCAATGAATGAAGATTTCCAGACTTCTTCAAAAAAAATATGATTACGTTATATTATTCAGAAAATATGTTTTGACAAACTCCATGTACACAAAAGATTATATCGAAGGTAAGTCCACTGAAAATTGTTTAAATGGATATAAATTATCATGAAGTGATCGTTTTTTAAATTAATAATCTCTCATTTAAGAATGACCGAAATATTATTTTAAGATACTACAAATATTTTGATTAAGTCAACTACATAAATTTTCTTTTACTTACTTAGGAATAGATAAATAGAAATATTTTTTTGGTTAATTAAATACTTACAGAACATGTTAAAATCTGCGCAATACGTTACGCGGGTAGAGGCAGATAGCTCCTCTACATCTATCTCATATTTTATAGAGAGCTCAGGATCCAACATGTGGTTCATGTTGGCACATTTGCAAAGTGCACGAGAGATCTGAAAGATATTACAAACATTGATTACAAACTAAGTTATATTATAAACATTTACAATAGACTTACAACAGTGTGTCGGGAGAGAGTCCGGCGGACATCCTGTACTGTCCCCTTACTGTGGACTTTACGACCCATCGCCCTCCAGTAAGTTTTAACAAGGTCCGCTAAACCAGATCTCACCAATTCATCACCGGGCTAAAATAAAACCCCAATTTCTTCCTAGACTGCATTTCAGGCTCTGGCAGTGAGCCATAGGATCGATCCCAACAGAATCGATCTGCAATAAATTATATGAGCAACGTTCAAACTAATAACCTCAACTAAGGAATAATAGTATACAAGTAAAATGGTTATATATTATTATATGGGAAAAGGACATCAACAGAAATATTAAATTTTATATGGAGTATAATAAAATAAAACTTAAATGGAGCCGAATTCGACATTATCAAGATATTCGAATTCCCCATATATCTTTAATGTGTTACATATTCTTAAATTAATCAAGTTTGTCTATATTTACAGTCCTCGAAATAAGAGCAATCCGATTGTCCATGGACAGGTATATTAAAAATAGTTAGTAAATAAATTAATAGCTTATATTATGTGCTAATCAACCAGTTAAATAATACATTTTAATTAACATTAATACAAATGAAAAATTTTAATGATTTTTTATTATAAAATTGAACTGCCTAAAATTTCTTTTTCAATGTTTCTAACAGTCTAGCAACATTATCCCCATAACAAATTTCAAACAAATGGCACTATAGGAACCTAATCGACCCCGTATGTGATAACAATGAATTTAATTGTTATATGAAATCTATATTAAAAGGTGGAAAACAAAAGCATTTTGATATCTACTTGATTAGGTACATAAATATGGATTAATACTAATAAAATCGGAAACCCAATTAAAATTTAAAAATCACAATTCTGAAATAGTTACCGGTAGGACTGCTGCTGCCTCTGGTACATCCACATTACTGTGAATTTTTCTGTAATGGTGGGCCAAATCTACTACCTGTTTTAAAACAAAACATTTGGTTGAGTTAATTTCAAAAAGTAATATTAAATATACAATATTTGGAAATACAATTTTTAAATACTTACAAACTTTAAACAAATACGACACTCCATCCCCTTAATGGAACCTTCTTTTACTTTCTCCGATGACACACTTAATCGGATGGTCTGTATCTCTTCATTACTTAGCTTGTGTGTCCTAAGATGCCGCAAGTGTTTGTCTGTGGTAAGAATCTTTCCACACACTGGGCAATTGTAAGCTTTCCGCTTAGTACTTTCTATTGAGACTGTAATTAAAGAAAAATTACTATTAATTAAAATAATTTTATCTTTAAAACATGAACCAATACTAATTAATGTATGTAACACAGAGTCGAGAGACCAGATCACATGGAATAGAAATGAGAGTTTTGAACTTACCAGATTCGATTTTAACCACTTTTACAATCCGCCCTTTTGCATTTGTTTTTGGCCGAATGGAGATTGGCTTCTGCAATGTAAAGTAAACTAACCATAATAATTCATTAATTGAAAATTCCATTTTTAATATAGTGGATTATATCAAGAGTTGAAAATTCAAAATGCAGAATAAAGAGACATTTAATATGTGCCTTGAATATTATGATACTTGAATATTTCATTATAAGTAATAAAAGGATGTACACTTACAATCATGTTCGAGGTTGATGGTTCCATATTTAATTATAATTTGGAAAACTGAAATGGAAGTTTTGAAAATAATTGTCAACAAAAACTAATTAGTATTATTAATTAATGAATTACAATTTGTATCTCAATGTGGATATTAAGTCTAAAATTTACTCATATAAAAATATAACACAAAAAATGTCTTTAATTATTAAATTCAAAGTTAGAAAAAAATTGAAAGCATTCCAAATTTATTATAATTTTTTTTAAAAAACTGAATCAAAAAATTGGGAAATGTTTGAATGATTTTAACAGTTTTCTAAACATTTGTATTTATTTAAATAAAAAATGGCAGTCAAGTTAGTCATGCCAACAAATCAACTATAAAGGTTAACTCCTGTTCTAACATATTTCTCATGGATTTCCAATCAGTTTGTTCTAACAGAGGATTAAATATTGGTACCATAAAATGGGGTGAATAGGAATGATTTTCATAGTTGTTTTAACAAATAATATATGTAGAATGTAATTTTTAAGGCTATAATGTGTCCTATGGATGCTGGGAATGTATTTCATTAATAATTTGAATATTTAAGTATTTGGGATAAATTTTTTAAACTTTAAAAGTCTTCCTATTCATCCTTTAGGATGGGTTTATAGTACCTATATCCGTTTTCACACTCTCTGTGGGGTGAATAGGAATGGTGAGGCTGAAATTATCAATCTTATCAAAATTACATATAGGTACATGATTATAATCAGCTGGATATATAGGTAAATTTAAAATCATACAAAAATCAGAAAGATTACAATAACATGAAATCAATCAAATACTACTGTAATCTGGTTGTAAGTCTCAATAAATAATAAGTTTTGAACAATTGTAGGTACCTAGGTACCCTACATGTTATTTGCATTAAGTACTTTGATTAAGAGTTGTGCTCGTTGACCAATTGATGTACATTTTTCTGGAACAATGAAATCAATTTTATGAAAACTGAAATCACTGATGTCTTTTTGTTCAGGCCATGAAAATACTGCAGTATCTTTTGTCTGTTAGCATTAGCGCATAAATGAACCCTGAAACTCTTTTTCATTGTCATATCCACCCCACAAAAATGGATATTCTGTTTTTAAATGCTCATATTTATTTTTTACTATTAAATATTATTTATTGTCCTTTAAAATATTAATTGTAGACATGCATAAGTTTAGTTTTAAAAAATATATTAACTGTTTCAATTAATGTTCATCATTTTTCTATGGGGCATTTTGATGTAACATTTTCAAAAGTATGACATTTTTAAAAATTAATAAAAAAAGGTGAGTATAATTTTATTGGTGCCATATATCATATAAAACAGTTGTCAACTAACTCCTTAGCCAGTATATAATAGGAAAATGTCAAATATTATGCATGTCATGAGTAATGGCCAAGTAAAATTTTTCCTTGCCTACTGTTGCTATTCACCCCATTTGATGGTATTTTAGTAAGTCCATTGTTAAGTTGAATAAAGTCAGTCATATCATTAATATTGTATATAAAGAAACACAAAATAGAAAATGATTGTATTAAAATGAACCAAACCAAAATAACAAATAAAAAAACATGATAAATATAATTACTTTAATTACTATAGCTTTATTTTAATTAAAATAATGTAGGTCATATAGCTCGACGGGCAAGCACTATAAATAGCAAAACCTTCTCACTCTGTAGTCCCTTTGGCTCGATATGATTTCACAGAATAAATACCTCCTTAATCAATTGGATTTTTATATTAAACTCATTAGAGCCAAGTCTGATTTCTACATGAGGGTTGATGGTGGACGAATTAAAATTCTCGATGAGTGCTACAGCAGTGCTACATATCCGACGAGTTAAAATTGCGCCAAGTATTATTTTGGAGCATGAGAGACAACTTCTAACCCATAATGCTATATATCCAGAACAGCATACTGAAATTCTTACCTATACCATCCCGCAGGGAAGCATGAGTCATAATAAGGAGGGGTTGTTTCGTTGAAATATGCCCAAGTTGATTATTGTGGGAATGGTTGATATTATAGGATTAATATATTGGTTGTGAGGGCAATATGAGGGCAAAAAAAGCAATATGTCAATATTATTATTATGAATTTTAATCAATTTTTAATGAAAAAAATTCAATTATATTTACTTAAATTCAATTCAATTCTGTCAGCTAGTTATTTTGTCATATATGGTTGATCATACAACATGGCTTTTTTAAATCTGGAAAATGTGCCGAATAATATGAAAGAACTGCTGTCATAATCGTGGTACTATTCAAATACTGTAGTTGGAAAAAATACTCTCGATACACTAATGTCAATTTTGTCGAAGGAACTGCATCTAAGTAAAAATTACACAAATCATTGCATTGGTGTCACTGGCATAACTATATGTAAAGAGCAGGGCAAAACAAACGAAGTCATCGGAACGATCAGTGGCCACAAAAATATGAATATTGTGCAACGTTATTCAAGGAAACGAAGAGACGAAAGTCATTACGAAATGTCTCAATCACTACAACTGGGATTTTCAAAAGATAAATTCAAGGTTCTTCTTGTAGGTAAAATTGGAAAGATGTTGTGAAAGAAAGAATGATATTGTCGTTTTTTTATAAAATCCAAGCCAAATTTCAGTTCATTTCTCGGGCAACTTTCTCAATTGTTCTATTGTAATGAATGCCGCCGAAGAAAACACTAAATAGCTAGTTTTTGTAATTGCTGCTTTTGGATTGTCATTTTATTGAATATATGTGCGAAATTGTTCTATTTATTTTATTCTAATTGGTAAAATTATACATTTTGACACTAATTGATTTTTCATTACATGTCCGCGAATTTATACATTAATGCCCGCGTTTTTCATTATTCGATCGTTATTACCCTCCCAAATTGATTAAAATTCATAATAATAAGGATTATAATGGCGATGTTACAACAAATCCCTATCACTTTTAACATTATAATTTGAATCATATGGCTCTCTATTAGGATGGTACAAGTCTACCTTTTAGACCGCTGACTCCCAACTATACAACTGGAATGTCCACTCGTGAATACATGACTCTCCTACAAAGTCTCGAGCTCCATTATAGCAATGAGGATTTTAGTATTACACTAGAGGAATATGCTTCAGGTGGATATAACTTCTATGGTTTCCATCTGACACCTGATCTCTCTCTGACGGAACATGCTCAGCCCTATCAGGAGGGTAATCTTCGATTGGAGCTCAAATTTGCTAATGCACTTGCAAACACTCTAAATGTAATAATCATGGCGATATTTTATGGAAAAGTGAAAATTAAACGTCAGCGCGATGTACTCGTCGACTACAAGGGTTCAAATGTTAACTAGTCAGGAACTCAGCCTAATTATCAATAAAAATCCACAATTTTCCCAAAACTATTTCCTCGGAGTATATCCTCTGAATCAGCTCCCACCAAATCCTAAAAATAGATCACTTGGATTCATAGTCAATACAGACACTGCTAACCTACCAGGGACGCACTGAATTACCGTAGTCATTCTCGATAATAATCGTGTAGAAGTGTTTGACTCATTTGGGGAACCGACCCCACCCCGCCTACAACTCTGGATGAATAAACATTTTCCGCGAGGTTGGATTTTCAATTGACAGTTTATTCTGGGACCATTAACTACTATATGTGGTGTTTATTGTCACTTTTACTTATATCCAAGTCTTATGCTTAAAAATGATATGATTGATATACAAAAACAATTACTCACATGTAAAAATGCTGACTCATATATACTTTCTCATATTGAAAATTATTTTCTATAAGTATGTACTACTTTTAATAGTTATGAATATAAATGTGATAATGCTGTTTAGAAATATTTGTATACATGCATTCTTATTATAATTTGAATAAAAAGTAAGATTGATCAACTCAATTTGCTATTTTCTTAATAATTGTTTCAGGGATGTGTATAAACAATATACAACTTGGTTTAAATTCATCGACTTTATGAAGATGTCAATTAGCAATAAATTTTATATTATTCTTCCCAGCAATGTTAGTCATAAGGTTTCCGACGAGACTAATATGCCCTCGGAATATATGACTCAACTGCATACACCTATTGATCTTGGAAACGATGCCGATCAGTGGGAAATGGGTCTTGTAGAAATGTCATTTGTGAATAGCATAAAAACCATAGGTAAGGAATCTATCGACATCAAAGTTAAGAAAAAAGTGGACTATACAAAACTACATATTACAGGACTTCCTCATATTGATCCAAAAATCACCACTCAGGTAATGCTTATCAAAGAACAATTTTTATGACGTATATAGAATCCTAAACGGAAAAATTGATGAGGGCAAATGGCGGTTTATCTATAACTCCCAGTTAGATCGGTTTATATTTGAGACGGATATTGAAAATTTTGATAAAGTTGTTTTAAGCAATCGTATTGCTAGCTTGCTGGTGTTTCAACCTCTTGTTGGTAAAATGGATGCTTTCAGAAGAGTTCAGCAAATGGTTTTACAGTTCAGTCAAGTAAAAATAGATGGATAGCACCACATGCTCCAGGTATACATATAAGAAAAATGGGATTTACACAGCTGTATCTCATCATTAAACTTGATAAAGATGGACAAACTCCCACTATCTATTCAAGTGGTAAAAAATGTCTAATATGAAATGGAAATTGGATAAAATAGTTAAATACTCCATCCCATCTGGCTATTATAAATCATCAGTAGAATTGGTAAACATTATCAACAAAACAAATCTACATAAAGACTATGGGATCACTCTCTCCTTTGATGCTGCTTTATATCGATTCAAATAAAACTTGCAGTCAGAAGGAGAGCAGAAAATATCTCTACTACATAAAGAACAACTAGAGCATACTCTGGGATTTTCTCAATCAGAAATAACAGAAACCTCAACTGTCAAACATTCACCAGTTCTACGTAGAGGAATTCATAGTCTATATATCTATTGCGATGCATGTTCTGAGATGATTGTTGGAAACTCACGTGTTCCGCTTTTGCGAACAGTTGGCTTCCCTACTATTGCTTTTGGTGAAAACGTGGACATTATCTATAATGATCCGATATAAATACCCTGTCTGAAGAGTTATATCGATACTATGGCAATTAAAATATGCGATGATACTGATCGTGTGATAACCTTCAATGAGGGGAAAACTTTTCTAATTTTGCACTTTTGTAAACGATCATAAACAATTCTTTGAACTAATAACAATTTTTATCAGCTATATATTCGTCTTACTATGCTATATATTTAATGTACTACAGTTAAATTAATCTTATTAAAATTTTAATTATACTTTTGTATATCTTTTAATAAAAACTTTTATTTTATGAAATAAACATATTATTTCTAAACATTTTACTTTTTCTAAGTCTTTATAATTCGAATCAAAAACAACAACTGTTTAATGAGTGGGAAAAGATGAAAGAAATCATAGTACATATATTATCATAAAATATCACAGGAAATAAATGCATGTAATATTATAAAAACAATAGGATTTATACGTAATTTTGGGCGCCCATAAAAAGTTATACGATATGAAAATAAAACCAACTCACGGTATCAATGCCACTGACTCGCACATGCGAGATACCTTGGAGAAAAATAAAATTATGTTGTGCACAACTCTGATAAAATATAAAAACTCCATGTATCATGGAGAAAATAAAATTTGTGAATATATACAATTCTTTATGTATAGATATTTACATTAAAGATAGAGAGAAAAACTCCATTTAAATTGGATAAAATATATATAACTATGCAATACCTCTTTGCCTCCGGCTCACACATACGAGGAAGAATGTTCTGTCTTTTTCTCTGAGACCTCTCACTTGATCCACCTTAGGGCAGGTTATGATTTAAAGACAGTCCTTGTCCTCGAAGAAAGAAAACGTTTTCTTAGAGTATACAAAGTTACACACTTGATGGTTGTCGGATCTGATTCGCCTTTGAATATGGCTGAAGATGGTCTGCTCCTGAAAGGCCTTTTTTTGTAATTCTCGTCAGTGATCTTCATGTTAAGCGTAGTTCGTCGCACCCCCTTGGCTCGCTTCAATTCCTTGCCGTCAATGGCCAACATGGAGTAGCACTTCGGACGGAGCAGAACCCACTCGCGAAACGGTTTCCCGGCAGCCTCGTCTTTAATACATCCCAGGCGTGCCTTACATGCGTTGGAGAAGTCTGGATGCGTAGGCGGAGCGTCCACGTAGAGCAAGTCCACCTCTGGTTCAGTCTGGTCGTATGAGTCGGGGATGCGGAATAAACGTGGTGAGTATTGACGAAGGTCATACCACCACGAATACCGCTCTCCACGAAACAATAGATGGTCATGCTCGCGCTCTTTCCACTGCTTCCTGGACGTGTCGTTCTAGTTGAAGCGGTCTGAGCAGATGTAGCAGAGCTTTGTCTTCCGGTGAATAGACTCCTCTCTGATGGACATTTGTACAGCTTTTCGGGCGTTGACCTGGTTCCACTCGTACACTTCCTTGGCCAGAGCAGTAAGAGCATTCATAGCCGTGTGCACGCAGTTGTCACCAGAGAAAACCTGATATGAGCTGTCGTATTGATGACATATTCATAAAAGTCAAACTCCACTGGAACTGGCGGGGCAGATAATCGCGATGCCGCAGTTCCATAATCCGATGAGTCTCTATCTGACGGTACAGTATCCGATGGAACTGTGACGAACTCTAACATTTCCATCCTCTCCTGCATCGAGACTGATTCGATTTGAAATTCATCTTAGTCGAACTCCACTAAAACTGACGGTGTAGATTGTCGCGATGCCGTAGTTCCAGAATCCAACAAATTTTTATTCGTCTCCTTCAAAAAGTTTCTCAAATCCAGAGGCATCTCTATAGAAGGGGGAGCTGCTTCCATCCTGAGGTCTAGATGATATCGTTGCGGCGAGAGAGCAGTTGAGATTGGGCATACGGTAAGGTCCATAGGCTCTTCTGCAGAAGTGGACCGGATTGAAGGAGAGATTGATGTGGGAGCTGCAAGTAATATTTAAAAATAGTTGTATATGAAATTAATTTCGAAATTACAAGTAAGAAAAAGAAATAAGTTTTTTATTTTATTAGTTTTTATGTTATGTTAATTTATAATTTTTTAGATTTTAAAAATTATTTTTTTTTAAATTTTTAAAATATTTTAATTTTTTAATTATAAATTATTTTATAATTTTTTTAAATTTATTATTTTATGTTAATTTATATTTTTTTAATTTTGAAATTTTAATTTTTGAAATTTTTAAAATTTAAAATTTAAAAAAATGTAATAAAAAAATAATAATAATAATTAAATAGTATGCACTTTCTCTAAGATAGTAACACAAATAGGCGCAGAAAAATAGTGATAAAATGTGGACGAGAGCGACAAGAAGGCAACCGTCTAAGAGCAAGAAAAGATGTGAATGAAAACAGTAAGTGAGACACCTCCTTATATAGAATTTATTCCAGAACTAACCGGACTCCTATTGGATAATAATTTATTTACGGGACAAAGGCGGGGGAGGGATGGAGGGGGGAGGTTGATATAACTCTTCCATACTACTAATATGTCTATTCAAACTAGGATATTACATACAAAATGGATATTATTACAAGTTCAAACTATATTGTAATTAATATATTTCATACCTATACTACCGTACGATTTGTCAATTTTTCTAAATAATGCAATTCCACACTTACACTGACATAAATCATTGAAAATTTAAAATAACTAAAGGATCAACGCATATTGATACTTGTGATTAAAATGCATATATATTAATTTAATGAACAAAAATATCTTTTAAAATAATAACATCGCAGTATTGTAAAAAAAACTATAATCAATTAAATACTATTAACCCATACATTGTTGCTTTTTGAGGGAGTTATTTGGAAATAAAATAAAATATGAGTTATTATAAACTTTTCCGAATATTTATAAAATTTGAGATTATATTGAAAATTGAATTTAATATTGAATATTTCAAATAACTCCCGAAAAATTAAGCCATAATAAATGGTAAAATATATGCATTTTATATATTTGCGGGAGGTATATAACTCCCGGAAAAAAGAAAATTGGTTAAATGAGGTAATCTATAAAATCTAAATAATTATATACTTAAATCCCTAGATTTCATAGATTATTTTATACAAACAATATACCTACTGTACCGTTTATATTAGTCCAGTCATTCTGGCTAAAAATTCACGAAATTTTGGTCAAATTGCTAACAAAGGTTTGACGATTGATAATGGTAGATATATACGTCCCAACTAACAGCTCTGAAAAGTAAAAAAAATACCATTGTCTAAATTTTTTAGTTGCTAATTCGTTTTTTTATTTTTAAGAATGGTAGAATATCTATGGCTTTGAGTGAATATTATGAAAATGATGATTTTAAAGCAAATAAACGTATTATTCATATTTTATCCACTTTTAAATAATTGTTTTTTAAAAATTTTAATAATCTAATAGTTTTCTACATATTATAAGCAAACATTATATAAATGTATTGTAATGTTTACTTTCAGAAACATTTGAATATGGTCATTGATATATGCCAAAAATGTTATTTGCCAAAAATGATTTCAGACTATTCGGGCGTGCAATAAATTTTAATTAAACACAAACACTGTGTTCAAGGTGTGGTATAGACCCGGTCTAGAAATAAGTTGGTTTAAAGCTTTGTATCGATTTTATTAACCAATATTTCTATATTTTTATAAAAGTCCGAATAGTGAGAGTAATTAACGTACGTACGTCCGAATAGTTTGTAGTGTAAATATACTAAATCTGTAGACGGACGTACGTTATGAATGTCTTTTATGAAGATAATTTACAGCTTTCTATACACTTTCTATTCATTTTCGGAACATACAATTTTCGTTTGAAATATCAGTTATACTTCAATTTTAGCATAACATTCGGCTAAATAGACTATATTCAAATATATCTAAAAGTAAACATTACAATATAACATTTAAATAATGGTTGCTTATTATATGTAAGAAAATCTTAGATGAGTAAAAATATTTTTAAAAATATTTAAAAGTTAAGAAAATATGAATAATACGTTTATTTGCTTATTTACGTTTTTTTAATAGCAACTAAAAAAGTTAGACTTAGGTGTTAGTTGGGAAGTATATTTACAATAATTAATCGTTAAACCTTTGTTAGCAATTTGTGCGCATCATTTTGCCAGAATGACTGGACTATATATATACTCATTATAATTAGCAAATAAAAGAATATAAAGAAGCGAATTTAAAATAAAATCACGACGTTATGAAATTATTAATTTAAAAAATTGTATTTAGCAAGAATAAACTTTTAAAACTGAACTTTTATGCTTGATAAAAAATTGCTTCTATATTTCGCAAACACATAACGAACGTTACTTACCTTTTTTATCTCTGAATTACAATTTTTTAAACGATTTATTAGGAATGTAATAATAATAATGAAAGTAATAATTAGCAACATTCAACCAAAACTCGATGTAAAAACTTGCAATAATTTAATTGGTTAATTTATTTCTGTAAATATATTATTTAAAAACTATAAAAAATTGTCTATTACATTTTAATCGTTTATTCTTATAAATTTAAATTATTTTAATTAATAATATATATTAAATATAATATTAAATTTATTGAAATAAATTTACAAATTATTATTAAGCATATATAATAGTAAATTAAATAGTTGATTATCTAACTTCAAAAGATATTGGTCTCATATTATTGGTTGAACTTATATAATAGTACACTGCACTATGGTAAAATAAGACAATTGTTCGGTAAATTTTTGTTGACACAAACTTGAGACCGTTTATTAACCCCGTAGACACTACAGACTATATATAGGAGGTTGCGATCGATACCAGTCAGCTGCGTGTAGGCTGTGCTGTATAAACACGATGTGGGAGAATCACTGTTCCAATTGTTATTATCTATAAATGTATGGATATCTCCTGCCTGTCTCTACATCGTATTATGCCCCCATTTATTTTTATTTTTTTGAGAAAAATAGTGATCGTATTAGAATTTCAAAAAATTGGAAACTTTTTTGTGTTTACCCTCAGACGCGTATCTAGGATTATTTGAAGGGGGGTGACAGTTATCTAAGGGATGCAAAACAAAGTGGGTTTGGAGTGATTGTATATAACATTCTAAAAAGAACAATAGTGTTACAGGTACAGAATTGTCTAATACAAATTATTTTATCTGAAAATCCTCATGTAAAAGTATAGGGATTTGGACTTACAAATGTTTCAACTAAAAAAAATATTTTCTTAGATGTTTGATTAAAAGAGAACCAGATGTTGACAAAGACTCATCTACTTTACCTGAATAATTTGTAATAATTTGCAAAAAAAGTAATTTTTTAGCGCCACGATAAAATGTTGACAATTTGTTAAACTTAACAAAATTTGTTAAGTAGTTTGTGAGTACTTACATATAATCTCTCTATTTATGCTTTTTTATTAATATTTTTTTATTTATTAAGTTGTAATCCCTTCCTTTTTTCTTGTCTTACCTTAACTTATTGAAACAAATTTTCCCAGTAGTAAAAGTCATGACCATTAAATTACTAAATTTTCCCACTATTTATGTATACTATTGAGATAATATTGACATTTACATTACATGTTAAGGTTCGCCATCAGCTCAAAGGTAAAATAAAGTTTTTTAAACCATTTATTAACAAAATAAAATATGTTATGAAGCCTTAACATTACTTATGTGAATAATGTTCTAAAATAATGAATATAAATACTGTAATAATAAAAGGAATTAATTAAATAACTATATAAAAGTTTTTTTTTATTTAAAGAGTAAAATGGACCATTTTCATATTAATAGTAAATATAAACTTAACCTTATAATTAAGGTTATTGTTATTGTAAAAGATTAAGATTATACATTATTTTAAATAATTTTTTTATCTCACAAAATGTGTCTGCTTCAATATTTTTCACAAAAATATATTCTCAATATGATATGTTATTCAGATACCATGAAACCATTTACAAATAAAGTGAACATTTTTATTCATCACTTCACTAACGTGCTGTCCCATTGAGTCGTAGTAAAAACTGATACTTCCCCGCACCCATATCCTTGATCTGCATGGAATTGCCGGTCCAATCG